>SKCR01015761.1:0-44462 GCA_019454045.1 Zanthoxylum bungeanum
CAAAATATGTACCCTTATTGCAACTTACAGTCGTCTTTCTCGGTTTGAAAACTTACAGCGGTGAACCCAGTCACCTCAAGTTCTCCTTTCCCCAATTCTCAGAAAGCATCCTTAGTTCATCCAAGATACTCAAGGATGTTCTTTACTCAATCCAGTGACCATCACCTGGATGGGCCTGATTGTGACTGCATATGCTCAAAGTATATGAGACATCAGGTTGCGTACATATCAAAACGTACGAACTCTGGGAGAGTGTCAACAGCTTTCTAGATCTATCCCAGTAGATCTTTATTCCCAGAATAAAGCCTGCTTCTCCCAGGTTTTTCATGGAGAATTTTATGAAAGCCAAGCTTTCACCGATTATAGCATGGGAATGTTATTGCTAAGAAGCAATACATCATCAATATTTAGGACAATCATTGTTAGTGCACTCCCACTAACCTTTTTATATACACAAGAATCATCTTCATTTTGAATTAAATCATATACCATTATGATTACATCAAAACGATGGTTCCAAGAACGCTATGCTTGTTTCAATCTATAAATGGATCGATTTAACTTGAAAACCTTGTTTGCATGTTTTAGCACGACAAAACCGTCAGGATGTTGCATACAAACATCCTCCAAAAGGTTTCCGTTAAGGAAAGCGATTTTGGCGTCCAGCTGTCATATTTCATAAACAAAATATGCAGTATTAGCAAACATTATCCGAATGGATTTAATCATGGCAACATGTGAAAAATTTTCGTCGTAATCGACACTATGTCGTTGATGATACCTTTCTGTACAAGCCTGGCTGTGTACATTTGTATGTTGCCATCCATGTCTGTCTTCCTTGAAGACCTATTTAGTACCAATAGGCACAATGCCTTCTGGTACATCAACCAGTGTCCAAACTTAGTTGGTATACATGGAATCCATTTCGGACTTCATGACACTTTGCCATAAATGAAGTCGATACCTTGTATTGTTTCCTCATACGTAGTCGGTCCATCTTCCTCAATAAGATTGACATCTACATGAGGTGAGATCATAGACCCATACCTCCCAGGTTGTTTTCTGACTCTCTCGGACCTACGCGGTTCTTGTGTATTCGAAGATTATTAGTACAGTTTCATTCCTGATGAACTGTTGGTGTTCCGTGAGGACTTGGTGCCAGGAACAATATTACTCCGATTTTCATCGAGTTTTACTTTCCTCCCACTTACCACTGCATATAGGAATTCCTCTTAGGAAAACCGCATGGAGAGCAACAATTACATTGTTCTCTTGTGAGTTGTATAAGTACTATACTTTGGTTTCCCTAGGACAACCTACAAATAGGCACTTATCCGATTTGGGTTCTAGTTTGGTACCATCCAAACGTTTAGCGTATGCCCAGCATTCCCAAATCTTCAGGAATGAGAAACCCGGTTTCTTTCCTGTTCATATCTAATATGAAGTCTGTCTAACAGATTTTCATGGAACCTTATTCAAAATAAGTATTGCACTGTTTAATGCGTATCCCTAGAAGAAAATTGGTAGCTCAAAGTGACTCATCATTAACCTTACCATGTCCAACAAAGTTTGGTTTCTCTGTTCGGACACACCGTCAAATTGAGGTGTCCCGTGAGGAGTCCACTGTGAAAGAATACTATACTCTTTCAAGTAATCTTGAAACTCATATGTTTAACTATTTTACACTATGGTCCGACCGTAATGTTTTTAATACTTTTACTAATCTATTTTCTAATTTCGTGTCGAAACTCTTTGAATTACTCAAAAGTTTATGACTTGTACTTCATAAGATACACATAACCGTAATGCGATGCCACATCCGTAAAGGTTACGAAGTATTCATATCCACCTCTAGCCTAGCTAGACATGGGCCCACTTACGTCACTATGAACGGGGGCTAACAAATCGATGGCACTTGTACTTTTACCAAGTAAAAGGTGTTTTAGGCACTTTGCCTAATAAACTAGATTCATAGACATCATTTGAATTAGGATCAAATCTGTCCTAGTATCCACTCTTCGAAAGTGTGGATATACGAGTCTTGTTAATGCATCCCAGACGATAATTCGACAAATAAGTCTCATTAGAATTACTCAATTTGAGCTATTTGTTTGTCATGTTATATGTTTGAGAATCATTTATATTCAAAATATAAAGACTATTATTTACATCTAATGTAGATATCTCGATATCATATTTATAAACAAAACACCCGGTGTTTCGAAATATAAAGGTATACCCGCAACGGGTTAAACTAGATACAGAGATAATATTCCTAGTCAAACTAGGTACATTCTAACAGTCTCCTAATTTAAGTACATGCCCCAAGGGCAGTTTCAAAACTTAGGTTTCTACGGCTAAAACAGCGACTCTCGTCCTGTTCCTGACTTGTAGGTCGATCTCATCTAAAGCCAGTCTCCTGCTTATTAGCAGATCCCGCACATCAGTACATATATTCATGTACCACATCTAGTATCAAAAATCCAATTTTAAAACCAGTAGTGAACATGTTTATAACAAATATTCTTGAAGCCGGAACCTTGTCCCGCCTTCACTTCCTTCATGTCTGCCTTGTCCATACGGTAGTCACGCTTCCAGTGACCCCGTTTGCCACAGTTTAGGTAGACAACTTGGGATATGTCCTTTTAAGAAGCTCTGGCTGTGCATAACAGATTGAACACTAATTTATCATCACAATGAGTCTTCCTAAGCTCATGTTCTACTATTCGCTCAACTCCAGGCTCAGGACTGAAAGGTTTTTCTATCAAATAGAATAACTTCTCAGCTCCCAGGACTTTTCTGAAGTTCTATTCCCAATCTGAAAATTAGAGCCGTTTAAAATATTTTCACCCAGGATTATGTTCTAAACGCTAATCTTTCTGCCATCTTGATTGTAATAGTCCAACTATCTAATCAACGATTACGGGTACAATCGAATATAATGATTACTATAGTCTAACCATATAATCAACTACAATTGATCGGTTACATTCAAATGTATTGATTACTATAATCCAATTATATAACCAACTACAAATGAAGTAGTTTGAATACAGTCCAACTGTTAAATTAAAAAAAACAATTGAATATTAGTCCAACTAATATATTTAATAATTAATGACGAAAAATGAAATGAGCGCGTATTGGCAAGTATCTAAACGAAATTGCAAATTTAATACTTGCCTCCCACAATTTTTCGGCGAGCTTCTAACCCTATGTGGAGTATTCGAGAAACTTAGTTTCCTAGTGGGCTAGGATCCCGTTAAATAACACACAACCTTGACTTTGGCCAACAAGTTGTATGAAACTTAACTAGGTAGATCTCTAAGATCAATTGGATCTCATCCAATTCCTAGGTCCAGTAGGTGGACCTCCAAGTCTGAAACATATATCCAATATATGCCAATATATCCAATATATTTCCTAACCTTTTTCCTCTGAATCAACTAAGCCTTGGACTTTGGCTCAACAAGCTTAATGAAACCAGTTAAGCGGACGCTTTGTAATCGAGGTCGATGAACAAAGAGTGACCTTGATTTGGCCAACAAATCACAACTTGCCCAAGACGTACGATATGGAACAAAGCTTTCGTGATTCAAACACATCCGCGATGGACAAAGGTCTTGACTTTGGCCAACAAACCAATGCCAATCTTGGATCTTGAGAGAGAATCACTCAATGGAAGGAAAAACGCTTAATATAAAATGAGGGTTTTTGTGATTTGGCAACCAATTATTATCTTTAATTAGGTCTCATCATACACCCTTAAGCATGCATTCTAAAAGCATAATTAGGCGTGAAATAAAATTAATAATGATATGCGGATGAATATACGATACAAATTATTCATAGAACAAATCTCTCACTTTCCTCTCTCCCGCTAGCACTATTCTTACTTCTACCCAATTACATAATACTTCTAAAGAAACCTCATTTACATTGAGGGGAATTGGTGAGAAGAGAAATACAATGAGATAAGGAGATAATAGGCTGGACACGCAGGTCCAATTTAATAAATTCTAAATTTACTACAACAATTTCCAAAATTGCACTCACCCTTATAATATCCATCCGATATACATTATTCATTCATACATCCAAGTATTCACACAAAGCAAGTTATTCAATCAATCTAATCCAATTAATTAATCTTTGAATTAATGATCATCCAATGTTCAAACAACAATTTGATTTGCGCAAGTCCAACTCGTTTAAGAATAAATACTCAAAGTAAGTATTCTCGAATTATATCGAACTACAATTTTAAATCCAATTTAAATTATATCCAATACTAATTCATATTTAATTCCAATTTAAATAATTACACCTTTTTATGTGCCTTAAAGACTTGGGTTCCAAATCCAATCTTAATGGGTCTCAAAGGCCCAATTAGTATCAATACTATTCAATTAAAGTCCAATGGGCTTTTAATTAATTCTTTAGGCTTGGGCTTTTGGTAAAAATGGATCTAACCCATAATGCCTAGGCCCAATAGGAATCACCCTATGCCATAGAATCAATTTTGGCCCATTAGGCCCAATTAAATTATTAAAGGCCCAATTGTCATATTTTGGGCTTTATGGAAATGATTTAGGCCCAAATATGATCCAAGATTAAAATTTTGGCCCAACCAAGCCCATTAGCCCAATTACAACAAATTAAATTAATATATCATTCCAAATTATACATTAATTCAATTGAAGTGTAATTAACACAATTAATTAATTAATCTAGTATTTCTAAAACACTAATTAATCTAATTAATCATGCTTAACATCTAATTCATGTCCAACACAAATTAAAGCAAAATCAATCCATTCCAACATGTTTCACACTCACAGCAATACATGAAATTAACATCCAATTTTTCTAATTAAATCAACAATTAACATTCAATGTCATGTGAATCAACATATCCATTTGTCTAATTCAAAAATTACCATGAGTCCTCCTAGGGTAGTAATCGGTCAAGCATGGATTTTGGTGATTTTTGATCTAATCAATTTATCACAAAATCAATGATGCACAAATCCAATTAAACATCATACAAGCTCAACCAAACCATCAATTTTGCATTTTAATTCTCCAAGCAAAATACCCAAATTAAAGTTTATAAACCCTAGGATCCAAATCATGCTTAGATCTGGCTCTGATACCATTGTAAGTGTCCCAGACATGCCACAGGATCTCTAAGCGTGATTAGTGTGTGAATAAATCAAGAAGTTTGCGAAATAAACTTACATTGATCGGCTTTGACTTTCAAAACTTTTATGGATGTTGAAGCTTCCAAGCTCATGGGTGAGTATCCCTATCACCTTCATTTGACTCCTTTATGTGCTAGCAAGAAAAAAAATGGAACAAATTTTATCTCCTAAGGAGAAACAAATTTGCCCAAGAGAGAGGAAGCAATCTGTCTTTGGTGAATTAGGCCATTCAGCCATGCTACACTTCAGAGGCCATTCGACCTTTGTTCAAAAGAAAAGGCTAAATGCCTTTTCGGCATTTTCAAAAAATTGCAGAGGCCAATACATTTTAAAAGCAGCAGCCAATTGCATTTTCAAAAGCAGCAAATTGCTTCTCGCCAAAGTGAAAAATAAATTTAGTGTGCACTCGGCAAAAAAAATGAAAAGGAGAGATAATAATGAATAATTTAAAATTCATTAATAGTAAATGTTTTGTTGGTAGGTGTGATGGGTAAGTAAAATCCAATTTAATATCCAAACAACTTCCATTAACAACTGACTAGTTGATGTAAGTGAGTGGGTCCCACCACATTGAATTCAAAATTCAAATTACTTACACAACACATTTTTGGGCCCAGGTTCGTTTAATCCGATTAAACGAATTTTCCGTCGCGACAAATTAAATCCAATTTAATTAAATAATAATGCCCAGCAAAATTATTACGAAAGTCGCTTACGAATTAATTCTAAATTAATTCTTTCGCACGAATTAAAATCCAATTTTAATTCCGCTATGAAATCCGATTTCAATTAATATATCTAATATATTATTTTAGCCCAATTAAATAAATTAAATAGTAAAATCCAATTTCACCAATTAAATTTACTTTGCCGATTAATTCCAAATTAATCACGTTATTTCTTCTTCATAAATTAATCCCAGATTAATTCTTTCTCTGATAATTAATCCCAGATTAATTCTTGCCGTAATTAATCCCAAATTAATTTTCTCTCTTGATAATTAATCCCAGATTAATATTGTTCGAGTCAAATATCATCGGTGAATCTTTGAGATGCGACCCAAGAGATCCCTGGATATATTGGCAGTAAATACGGTTATCAGACTATCCGAATACGTGCGTACCCGGTACCACATTCTTACCGATTTACAAGACATGGTTGGCTTCTAGCAAAGCACCGTGCCTACCCAATTCTCCAGAAATATTCTTCTACGGAATACATGATCTTTTTCAGGCGTCGTATACGTAGTATTACGCATTACGATCCAGTATCAGATGTCAAATGCTAGGCCTGGGGCTGGAGTTGTGTCTGCCCCGTACGAAGCATAAATCGGATCACTAGCAACTAGTCTCTTCATGATCGTAAAGTCATGACCTAGTCATACTTCCCCGATGGCTATAGCACTTAGAGTACCAGTTTTGTATCCCTGTGTGATCATCATCTCCATATGACTGAAGTGATAATTATTTCTTGACATCACACCCAATACACTACTATTCTCAGTATACCCAGAAGAGGCGTACACAGAACCTGTTAAAGCCCCGGACGACCAAAACCAAAGTATATTGATTGTCGCAAGTATTAGCGATGCAAGTCTCAAATTAAGACCAAATACACCTACCCTGATTCAGATTCCCATAGACACATAGTCATACTACCAATGGGATTCCGATGGGTCTATGTAGAGCGAAGCTGTTTCCGTACCATCGGTAAACACAACCTCCTATTACACTTGCATGAGTATCCAATACCCAAATATATGAGAACTATGCTGTTACGCTTTCATAACACGCACAAGTGTAATACTAGCCTATTCTGCATTATCGATGTCCAGTCTCGATAATACTACGACTAGAGATATTTAATGATTAAATCTTACGTGGATTAATACTGTCTCATATCTTATTAATCCGATACTAATCATATGGACTTTTATCATTTATATATCCAGGTAATCCAATTACAAATGATAAAAGAGCATTTTCCTTTGTCACATAGTTAATTTGTACAACAACACCATGTTCTGTACAAATAGTGATGCTATGGGTCATAATTATCCAATAGAGATTGGATGTTCGGAGAGATTAGTAAGCGATCAATCTCTTAGTTTATACTTTCACATTCTATTTAGAAGTTTTGAATATGAATGTCTTAGTACATTTTTGAATATGAATGTCTTAGTTCACTAAAGCTTAATATATTTTTACACTTTAGTCAATTTTCAAGTCAATTTTTAAACTTTGATACCCATAATTTGCTTAATATATCTTGATTCACCAGCTCATTTTCAAGTCAATTTTTATTTGGTGTAAATTTTATTAGCCTTGAGCTTATGATTCATAAGCAAATTATGTTTCTCTTTCTTTGGATGAACCACGAGTATTAAATTTATGAATGTTGATATTTATATTTATTTGCATGCTTTATTAACTATATGTATTATTTATATTTATTTATAGAAAAACGTGCAGTCACCATGGACCAACTTACTGAAAACATTATGGAAATGAGAATTAACAATACTACTCCATCAGCAAAGAGTGGCACTAGTCCTAGTTATTATGTGGAAGTTCGAGGGTAAAATTCTTTCTCTTAACTCTAAAATTTTCAAAAATAATTTTTTTGAAAATATTAATTCAATAATATAATTTTATTTTATTTGCAGGATTTTTTCCCGGATGATAATGATAAAGAAGTTTTCCTTTACTGTCTCAACTCGTATTCGAGATTTTTGTCAAAATGTGTTTTGAAGATTTTAAGTATTATTATGTAACTGATTTGTAATTTGAAATTTGGAGCTTGTTATAAGGATTTTAAGAATATAACAACGAATATGCTATTGAATATGGTATGAAATGTATGCTTAGATTTTGTATTTTATTTTGATTAAACGAATCGAATACGAATATTCGATTATTAAACGAATACAAAATTTGATTAGTTTAATTTGATATAAACGAATCATATGCGAATAGTAAACGAATCATATGCGAATAGTAAATGAATCAGATGCGAATAGTAAACGAATAATAATTTCGATTCGATTTGTTTGATTTATATAAACGAATAAACGAATCGAATATGATATTCATTTATTAAACGAATCGAATCCGAATCCTAATATCAGGATTCGTTTAATAAACTAATCGAATTTGAATTTAGTGCATTACAATTCGATTCGTTTAGAATTCGTCACGAATTCGATTCGTTGATTCGTTTTGCCACCCTTACACATAATGGTTAAAAAGCTTGTTTCATACGCTAAATGCAACCGTGATACCTACGAAAGTGGCTTAGTTTAATTTAGTTTCAGTTTTTTATTTTATTTTATTTTGTTTGTTTTGCTCGAGGACTAGCAAAATGTTAGGTTTGAGGGTGTGATGAGCGGAAAATATATCAATATTTACCGTCCTTTTGACCTAATATTTTGTTTAGGTTCTCGGGTTTGATGAATGTTTTGATGTGTTTTTGTGTAGTTTCCAAATAAATAAAGTTTCGGGACTCAATGGAATCAACTCGGGGCTAAAACGACGAAAAATAGATGAAAAATGGCAAAATGAGAAATTTACTGTTCACGGGTCGCAACGCGCACACTTCTTTGCGTCATCACTGCTCCAGCATCGCGACGCGCCCGACCTTCTGCGTCATGAAGCACCGACAAACGCATGCCACATGTCAACTCATGGAGTTGGTGCTTGGAGTGCTAATCCGAATTGTGTATTTGATTATTTATTAATAAAATAACTACATTTTTCATTTCATACCTTATTAATGGTATTGTCATTAT
Organism: Zanthoxylum bungeanum; assembly: GCA_019454045.1. NCBI lineage: Eukaryota > Viridiplantae > Streptophyta > Magnoliopsida > Sapindales > Rutaceae > Zanthoxylum > Zanthoxylum bungeanum. The sequence continues at coordinate 8,992 of SKCR01015761.1, forward strand.
GCTTATTAGATTGATGTATAGATATGATAAGAATGACATCGACCTTAGAATAGTTTTGACACTAGGTGTAAACTATTCTTAAAGTAAATATTCCTAATCGTTGGTTTTGGAATACGGTCGAATTCCTATAACCTAGAAGACTAGCACATGTCGTATATTGGAATTGGAGTTCCAATGGTTTAACCCAATGTACCATGAGTTTTGGAAACTCGTATAGACATGTGGGTATTCATTGAAGCGAATACTGAATGACTCACAGGTGATTCCTAATATTTGGAACTACACACCACTGTCAATAGGAATCTCCTCAAGTCGAGTAGCATATGTAATCCTTTGACTATAGGATAACATTGATTTTGTGTGAGATCCTCCACACTTTGATGCCATGTATGTCATAAACCTTTCATTGTCTGGCCTCTAGATGTTCTTTAGGTGTGGACCGATGCACTTAGTAATCAAGTACGAAGCAATATAGAATCTGTCGGCCCGTATGTGTACCTTAAGGGGGTTAGGTATCCATGTGAGTAAATTCACGATTCTTAAATCTTTGCCCAAATTCGATCACCTGGGGTGGATCGCATCAGTTATGAAGAATCGTGGACATGTCGACATGAGATGTGCGTCTCGGAAACTTGACGGTATATTCTATGTTTCCTAAGCACAACTCGGATAGCCTACGATGGAGGGATTGTTAAACATATGTGATGACCTCGACTTGTATAGTTCATAAAGGTCGTTCGTGTTCTTCGCGAATTCGGAGGTGGCCGAATTGTGTACATATTAGCTAGGCTTATATGACGAACGTGTCTGAACTTAGAGAGTCTTAATATGAAGTGTATGTTGGGTTTCTAAGGTCATCTCAAGATCAATCTAAGCATAAAATCATGTGAATACTAAATGAAGTATAACGGAAATATACTCACATTGTTCGGTTGAGAGAATGTGTAGAGAAAAAAAACTTTGCTCCCTTTGAAATGCTTCAAGCTTCTATTGAAGTTGATCTCCAAACTCCAAGCTTTAAGATTGATTCCAAGCTCTTGGGAATGGTTTCCCTATCACCTTGTATGATTCCTTTAAGTGCTAGCTTAGAAAAAATTGCTACAAAATTTCCTTATCCATGCTTGTAGTTCTCGGCAATTTGAGAGAGAGGGAGAGGGAGAGTTTTTCTTTTGTCTTGTGTTTTGTTTCTAAAACAATTACACTTACCAAAGTCAACTCCAATTTTGGTATAAGCTTTTCCAGAAAGCTAAAGCAATTTTGGAGGGAAATTAGCATTCAATGCCTCCAACTACTCCCATCATTCAAAAGTGACTAGAAGTCAATCACAAAAATTTGACAAGACTTCCATCACTAAAGTGACTAATGATGTGACTTGTGGGCCCCACTTGATTCAAAATCCGAGTGGGCCCGCAAACACATTCCGGGATCGGGTTCGTTAATTCCGAATTAATGAATTTTTCGTTGCGACGTAATTAAATCAAATTTAATTAAATAATTATGCCTAGCAAAATTACTATTCACGTCGCTCGCTAATTAATTCTAAATTAATTCGTTCGCCCGAATTAAAATCTAATTTTAATTCCGTTATGAAATCTAATTTCATTTAATATATCAAATATATTATTTTATCGATTAATTCCAAATTAATCGTTCTCTCTCTTCAAATAGTATTTTATCCCAGATAAAATCTCTCCGTAATTAATCATAGATTAATTATGTTCGAATGATACGTCATCGGTGAATCTTTGGGAAGCGACCCATGAGATCTCTGGATATGTTGGCAGTAAATCCGGTCATCGGACTATCCGAACATGTGCGTACCTCGTACCACATTTTTACCGATTTACGAGGCATGGTTGGCTTCTAGCAAAGCGCCGTGCCTACCTAATTCTCCAGAAATATTCTTAAAGGAATATATAATCTTTGTCAGGCATAGTATACGTAGTATTGCGTATTGCGATCCAGTATCGGATGTCACATGCAAGGCCTGAGGCTGGAATAGTGTCTGCCCCGTACGAAGCATATATCGGATCACAAGCAACTAGTCTCTTTAGTCGGATAATCATGACCTTGTCATATTATCCCGATGGTTGCAACACATTAGAGTATCAGTTCTGTATCCCTGTGTTATCATCATCTCCATATGACTGAAGTGATACTTCCGTCTTGACATCACACCCAATACACTACGATTCTCAATAAACAGAAGAGGTGTACACAGAACCTGTTAAAGTCCCGGACGACCAAAACCAAAGCGTATAGATTGTCGCAAGTACTAGTGATGCATGTCTCAGATTAAGACCAAATACACCTACCCTGATGCGGATTCCCATAGACACATAGTCATACTACCAATGAGATTCCGATGGGTCTATCCAGAGGGAAGATGTTTCCGTACCATCGGTAAACATAACCTATATGAGAACTATGCTGTTACGCTTCCATAACACGCACAAGTGCAATACTAGTCTATTCCGCATTATCGATGTCCAGTCTCGATAATACTACGACTAGGGATATTTAATGATTAAACCTTTATGGATTGATATTGTCTCATATCTTATAATCCAGAACTAATCCTAAAGACTTTTATCATTTATATATTCAAGTAATCAAATTACAAAATGATAAAATGCAATTTCCATTGTCACATAGTTAATTTGTACAAAAACCACAATGTCTATTACAAATAGTGACACTATGGGTCATAATTGTCCAACAATCTCCCACTTGGCCTATAGCCAGTCACTCAAGCATCTAACACATGAACTATGTACATGTCGCTCAAACTTTTGCTGATGAATCGCTTTCGTCAGCGGATCTGCAATGTTGTCCTCTGATGCGACCTTCTCAATCTTCACATCACCACGATGTATGATCTCATGAATCAGTTGGAAACGTCGAAGAACATGCTTGGATCATTGATGAGACCGCAGTTCCTTAGCCTGCGCTATAGCCCCGTTATTGTCACAATACAATGGAACAGGCTCAACTGCTAACGGAACTACTCCTAATCCAATTAGGAATTTACGGATCCAAACTGCCTCTTTTGCTGCTTCAGCTGCAGCAATATATTCCGCTTCTGTTGTTGAATCGGTAATAATCTCTTGCTTGGAAGATTTCCAGCTTATTGCTCCGTTGTTCAAACAAAATATGTACTCGGATTGTGACTTGCAGTCATCTTTATCGGTTTGGAAACTTGCATCGGTATACCCAGTTACCTCAAGTTCTACATCTCCATAGATTAAGAAGGCATCCTTAGTTCGTCTAAGATACTTAAGGATATTCTTAACCGCCATCCAGTGACCTTCACCTGGATCGGCCTGATAGCGACTACACATGCTCAAAGCATGACATCATGTCACGTACATATCATGGCATACATGATCGATCCGACTGCCGAGGTGAACGGGATCCGACTCATGTTGTCTCTCTCATCTTGAGTTTTAGGACACATGTCCTTAGATAGAGTGACGCCATGTGACACTGGCAACAGTCCCCTCTTAGACTGTTCCATGTTGAATCTCTTCAACACTTTGTCAATGTACGTGCTCTGGGAGAGTCCAAACAGCTTTCTAGATCTATCCATGTAGATCTTTATTCCTAGAATAAAGGCTGCTTCTCCCAGATCTTTCATGGAGAATTTTAATGAAAGCCAAGCTTTCACCGATTGTAGCATGGGAATGTCATTGCCTATAAGAAATACATCATCAACATAAAGGACAATGAATGTCAGTGCACTCCCACTAATCTTCTTATATACACAAGGATCATCCTCATTTTGAACGAAATCATATTCTTTTATGATCTCATCAAAACGTTGGTTCCAAGAACGCGATGCTTGCTTCAATCCATAAATGGATCGATTTAACTTGCAAACCTTGTCTGCATGTTTAGGTACGACAAAACCGTCAGGCTGTTGTATATAAACATCCTCCAAAAGGTTTCCGTTAAGGAAAACGGTTTTGACGTCCATCTGCCATATCTCGTAATCGAAATATGCAGCAATAGCAAGCATTATCCGAATGGATTTTATCATGGCAACGAGTGAAAAAGTTTCATCGTAATCGACACCATGTCGTTGACGATACCCTTTCGCTACAAGCCTAGCTTTGTACGTTTGTACGTTGCCATCCATGTCGGTATTCTTCTTGAAGACCCATTTGTAACCAATAGGCTTTACACCTTTTGGTGCATCAACCAGTGTCCAAACTTGGTTGGTGTACATGGAATCCATTTCGAACTTATGGCATCTTGCCATAAAGCGGAATCAATATCTTGTATCACTTCCTCATACATAGCCCGCTCGTTATCCTCAATAAGATTGATATCCACATGAGGCGAGATCAGAAACCCATACCTCTCAGGTTGTTTTCTGACTCTCTCTGACCTACGCGGTTCTTGTGTATTCAAAAATTGTGGTACAGTTTCATCCCTGATGAACTGTTCATGTTCCGTTAAAGATTCTGTGTTAGGAACAATATCACTATGATTTTCATCAAGTTTTACTTTCCTCCCACTTACCACTGCATTTAGGAATTCCTTCTCAAGGAAAACTGCATGTAGAGTAACAAATACTTTGTTCTCTTGTGGGTGATAGAAGTAATATCCTTTGGTTTCCCTAGGATATCCTACAAATAGGCATTTATCCGATTTGGGTTCAAGTTTGGTACCTTCCAAATGTTTAACGTATGCCCAGCAAACCCAAATCTTCAGGAATGAGAAACCCGGTTTCTTTCCTGTCCATATTTCATACGGAGTCTGTTGAACAGACTTTGACGGAACCTTATTCAAAATAAGTATTGCACTGTTCAATGCATATCCCCAGAAGGAAATATGTAGCTCTGTGTGACTCATCATAGACCTTACCATGTCTAACAAAGTTTGGTTTCTCCGTTCGGACACACCGTTTAATTGCGGTGTTTCGGGAGGAGTCCACTGTGAAAGAATACCATATTCTTTTAAGTAATCAAGAAACTCATTGCTTAAGTATTCGCCACCACGGTCCGACTGTAATGTCTTAATACTTTTTCCGGTCTATTTTTCTACTTCGTGTCGAAACTCTTTGAATTTCTCAAAGGTTTTCGACTTGTGTCTCATAAGATACACATAACCATAACGTGATGCATCATCCCTAAAGGTTACGAAGTATTCATATCCACCTCTATCCTGGTTAGACATGGGCCCACATACGTCACTATGAACGAGGGCTAACAGTTCGGTGGCACGTGCACCTTTACCGCTAAAAGGTGATTTAGGCATTTTGCCTAATAAACAAGATTCACAAACGTCATATGAATTTGGATCAAATCCGTCCAAGTACCCACTCTTGGAAGTGTGGATATGCGAGTCTTGTTAATGTGTCCCAGACGACAATGCCATATAAGTTTCATCTTTGTTACTTAGTTTAAGCCTTTTGTTTGTTACAGAATATGTTTGAGATTAATTTATATTCAAAATATAAAGACCATTATTTACATCAGCAGTGCAAATCTCCATATCATTTTTATACATAAAACACCCAGTGTTTCTAAATACAAAAGTATACCCACATTGGGCTAACATAGATATAGAAATAATATTCCTAGTCAAACTAGGTACATAATAACAATATGTAAGTTTAAGTACATGCCCCGAAGGCAGTTCCAAAACATAAGTGCCAATGGCCAAAACGGCGACTCGTGTCCCATTTCCAACGCAGAGGTCAATCTCTCTGAGGCCAGTCTCCTGCTAATCTACAGATCCTGCACATCAGTACATATATGAGTACCCACAACCAAATCAAAAATCCAAATTTTAAAACTAGTAGTAGACATGTTTATTTCTATAACAAACATACCTGAAGCTGATGCCTTGCCCGCTTTGATTTCCTTCATGTGTGCCTTGTACTCGTGGCAGTCACGCTTCCAGTGACCCCGCTTCCCGCACTACAGACATACATCTTGGGATTTGTCCTTACCCTTCCCAGAAGCTTTACACCTACAGTCGCCTTAGGCCAAGCCCTCAGAGTCTGAGATGTTGAAGAGAAGTGCGCCTCGCGCCTTTTGCTCTTTAAGAGCTCTTTTTCTGCTTCGCGCGGTGTTGACATTAACTCTCCAAGAGTTTGGTTTTTTTTATCATATTGTAGTTCATGATGAACCCACTCCAGCTGTCGGGGAGAGACTGCAAGATCAAATCTATAGAAGTCTCAGCCTCGAAGACTATGCCCAGCTGTCATAGCTATTCAATGTCAGTAATCATCTGCGACACATGGTGCTCAACAGATGTACCCTCTGACATGCGAGCATGAAAGAGCTTCTTCTGCAACTCATATCTCTGCGATCTAAGATTAGATCGATGAAGATCATGCAACTTCGCCATCATCTTATAGGGATTCAATCCCTTGTTCTGACGACGGAATTGTTGAGTCATAGCAGCAAGCATTATAGATTGAGCAGTGAAGTTGTCATCGCTATGAGTCTTCCAAAGCTCTAGCTCAACTATCTGATCAGATCTAGGCTTAGGCCAAGAGGTCTCTCTATAGTGTAGAGCAATTTCTCGGATCCCAAGACAATCTTGAGATTCATATCCCAGTCTTGAAAGTTCGCGCCATTAAAGACATTGTCGCCCATGATAATATCTCTAATGCTCAACTTTCCTGTCATCTTAATTGCAATAGTCAAACTATTCAATTAACGATGTTGGGTATAGTCCTACTGTTACAAGAAAAATAATAAAATATTAGTCCAACTAATAAATATTTATAATTGACGAAATAATTTGAAAGCGCGTTTTTGGCAAGTATTTGAACGAAATTGCAAATTCAATACTAGCCTCCCACTATTTTCGGCGAGCCTCTAACCCTATGTTGAGTACTCGGGTAACCTAGTTTCCTAGGGGCTAGGATCCCGTTAAATAACACACAACCTTGACTTTGGCCAACAAGCTGTATGATAGTTAACTAGGTAGATCTCTAAGATCAATTGGATCTCATCCAATTCCTAGATCCGGTAAGTGGACCTCCAAGTCCGAAACATATATACAATATATATGCCAATATATCCAATATATTTTCCTAACCTTTTTCCTCTGAATCAACTAAGCCTTGGCTTTGGCTCAACAAGCTTAATGATTCCAGTTAAGCGGGACCCATTGACCTTGGAAAGCTTCGTAATCGATGTCGATGGACAAGAAGTGATCTTGACTTTGGCCAACAAATCACAACTTGGACAAGAAATACGATATGGAACAGTTAGCTAGGGAGTTTGACATGAAAGATTTGAGACCATCAAACAACATAAATAACAGGAAGATTTGGTTTTCTCAGAAAAATTACTTGGAAGAAAATCTTACGACGGTTCGACATGGAAGATTGTAAACCAATTTCTACCCTACTTCATGTTAATTTCAAGTTATCCTCTTTTATGTGTCCTAGCAATGAAGCTGAGAGGAATGAGATGTCTCGAGTACCATATGCATCAGTAGTGGGAAGTTTAATGTATGCCATGATTTGTACAAGATCAGACATTGCACAAGCAGTGAGAGCAGTTAGTTGTTTTATAGTTAATCCTGGTAGAGAGCATTGAAATAATATTAAGACGATCCTTAGATATATCAAAGGAACCTCAGATGCTGCATTATGTCATGGAGGATCAGAATTAGTTGTCAAAGGCTACGTGGATTCAGATTTCGCAGGAGATATTGACAAAACAAAATCCACCATGGGTTATATATTTGTACTTGCAGGAGAAGCAGTGAGCTTGGTATCCAAATAAGAGTATTGTGGCTCTGTCTACAACAGAAGTTGAATACATGGCAGCTACACAAGCTTGCAAGGAAGCTAATTGGTTTCAAAGGTTATTGGAGGAGCTCGGGCACAAACAAGAGAAGATTCCATTATTTTATGACAATCAGAGTGCTTTGTATATTGCAAAGAATCTAGCCTTTCATTATATTCTAAGAGAGTGTGAGATTGTTCACTCTTTGTGATTAGAGAGATGTTTTAAATTCTTTCCACTATAGTGAAATCATTCTATATTTTCCCGTGGATGTTTCCCTCACATTGAGGGTTTTACCACGTTAAATCTGTGTCACATTGTTTTATTTTATTATTAAGATTTATGGTAGGCTAAGTGTAGGAGTGAAGCAGGGTTTACCGCTATGCCTATGATGCTCGGCGACCATGACACTGTTAGGCTCGCAGTCCGTAGAGAGTACGGAGTAGCCCACGGGGGATTAAACCGGAGAATAAAGGAGTCGCCACCCAGTGTGAACTGGGAAAGATTTAAAGCCGCACTCACCCATCGCAAGAGAAGACCTCAAACCGTTGGGTTCGAAATGGTCCCTTACTTATGCCATTATAATGGACGGGTTCACACAATGGTATAGCCAAGTCTTATGCAGTTCATGCAAAGTAATTCAAATAAACACAAATTTGCACACCCATAAATATTAATAATCACAATAACATAGTTCCAAAAGTATATTAAATTAAGAAATACGAGATACGATAATAGAAATTATAATAAACAGTCAAAAGCAGGAAAAACATCAAAAATAAATAGCAAAAAAAAAAGGGGGGTTAATCACGCATGTATGAGTATTTCCCGAGTGGCACGTGGAGTTGTATCCCAAGTACAGACCGCACTACCGTCCATTCAGATTCGGCTATGAAATTTATATATGGGTTTCCATCCGATATACCACAAGGGATAATAACATACATAATCATCAATGCCATGTAAACGGACATAACAAAATAACAATAAATAGACCATAAGATAAATAACAAAATAAAGGCAAAATAATAAAATAATGATAAAAGTGAATAAATAAATAAAAAGATAAATAACGAAATGCCAAAGAAAGAAAAAATGTGACCAGAAATTTGGCCGTCTTTGATGTAGGACTTCGCATACCCGGCAGGACATATTTCACGTCCAGTCAGGCACGCAGCGTCCGGAACTATAAAAATAAATGTGTTAAGGGTGTCCTCAGGTCTTACATTTTAAGTTGGTTTTTCGGAAGTGCGTTAGGTCGTCGCCGGAATGATCACTGGTCTGCTGTTTCTGGTTGCTGGTTCGTTAGTTCTGGTTGCTGTTTTGCTATTTTCTGGTTGCTGTTTTGCCATTTTTGGCTTGCTGTTTCACGGTTTTTGGCTTGCTGTTTGTATTTTTGGTGATTGGCTGGTTGTTTCTTCTGGTTTCTGGTTATATTTTCGGTGATTTGCTAGTTATTTCTTCTGATTTCTGGTTATATTTTCGGCTGGTTTTGGTGACGCTGTTTTGGTTGTTTTTGCTTCTTGTTCTCACGGTTTCTGCTGTTTTGGTGTTAGCACTGATTTGCTTGCTGCTTTGCGTTGTTTCTTTGTTCGCTGTTTGTTGGTGTTAGCGTTAATTTGCTATTTGTTGGTTGCTTTGCAAGCTGTTTGTTTGTTGTTTTTGGCACTATTTTTTGGTTGTTTCTCTCTATTTTTTCGGTGTTCTCTGGGGTTTTTTTATGTTATTTTTTTTTGGTGATGAGAAGAAGAATGAGCCTCCCGAAGGTTTCAAGTTTTCGTCCAAGCCTTCCCATTTTGATGATTTGGTCCCTTTTTTTAAAAAAAATTTAAAGGGATCTCCAAATAGGGAAACAAATCATGGAAATTTGGGAGATATATTATCAACTTATTTTAGGAATAAAATCTCATGAATTTGGTGATGAAGATATCTCAAATCTTGTTGAATTGGAAAGTGTAGGCACTGTATTTTTGCATGTGAATCCCTATGATGAGTCTCATCTGGAGACACTACCTTTTTAGTTAAGGATATTGCGGGAAACGGTCGTCGGAAGGGAATCGATGTTTCATTAGATTTTTATTCACTTGTTTAGCTCCAAGCTCGCTCGTTGGACCTCCGTTTTAAAGCACATTTAGCCTAAAAAATCCAGAACCATTTAACCTTGGCCCAAACCCACTCACCAAACCAACACAACACCTAGCCCATCACACTTGGCCCACACGCCCAAGGCCCTCAAAATACAACCCAATTAAATAAAATATTAATTAAATAATATACCAAATTAAATAAAATAATTAATTAAGTCATATACCAAATTAAATAAAACAAATAAAATCTAAATAATCACCTACCAAAATAATAAAAATACTTACCCAAATTAAAGAAATTGCATGCCTAATTAAAATCAATCATAACCAATTAAAAATATTGACTTCCTAATCTAACAAATTAAATGCCTAACCAAGCAAATCAAATATTCAACCTTCCTAATTCACCAAATTTTGTCCCCCCCAATCCATTGATTTCCTTATCCAACACCAAATCAAATCCTCTCTTTAATGCCAAAATCCCTTCCTTGTGAGACAAGGAGAAGCCCTAACCCTTCTCTATATAAACAACCCAAAACCAAAGCCAACCCCTTCTCTAATCTTACACAATTCACGCCCATACACAAGAAGGAAAGCCTAGTTCATTCACATAATATTCACATAAGAGATACAAGACATCAAAACCCTAAGACCTTGCATTGCCGTGAACACCACCTCCAATCTACCTCATTCACGCACATCACTCCTACACACAGCCCCATTGCCGCATCTAGCCTCCTTCACAGCCCCAAAATCACGCCTAAACAGACCTTGAAACAGCCCCAATAACCCCTCAAACTCACGCCAAACAGCCCTCTCTGCATCACCTTCACTGCACGCCTAAATACCCCACTGCACTGCCTCCTTCACTGCCGCAAATCACCCCACTGTTCTGCCCAGTTTTCACACCCAATATGTCCCCCAAAACAGTCCCCGAAACACCCAAAACAGTCCTTAAACAGTCCAAAAATCAGCCAACAAACCGAGACATAAACACAGCCCAAAACAGTCCCCGAAACACCCAAAACAGTAGCCTAAATTACCAAACACATTGAGCAGAAAATACAGAGGAAATAGCAGAAAAACGGAGGCCAAACAGCAAGCAAAATAGCAAAACAGTGAGCTAAGACGCTAAACCAGTGAACCGGAGAAGTTGAGGAGCTTTACCCTTCCGATCTCCGTGAAATGCAAGTCCGAAAGTCTGCAAAAAAGGTAAGACCTGAGGGTATTTTCCACATTTGTTTTATGTTTTATTTTTATTATTTATTGAGTATTGTTCGCATGATTGTTATGTTGAAATGCATGTTGTGGCCCTTGAGTAGATAAATATGCATGTATTACGAAATATTGTATGTTGTGGCCTTGGAATAAAATGAAAGATGTGTCAACTCTCGCGGTATATCGGATGGAAACCCGGACATAAATTTCATAGCCGATTCTGAATGGACGGTAGTATGATCTGTACTCGGGATACAACTCCACGTACCGCTTGAGTAAACGGCACCTTCTTTTGTTTTATATTGCTTTGATTTATTTATTTTTCGTCATTTGAATTCCGCATGTTACTTGTTTATGCATGACGCAATCGAGCGCATGGGCTTAGTAAGTCGGATTAAAGGTCCCCTATTTGGAGGGGTTAAAATCCTTTACCACAATGCTTTGCCGCGCCGGTTGATGTATATTCGTTTGAATGTAAGATGTGTTCAATCGGGTATACGAAGTTTCATATAGTTATCATTGTCTTTGTACGCATTGTAATGAAAGACGCATGGGCTTATTGTGTTGGATTAAAAGGTTCTCCATTTGGGGGAAGAAAAGCCTAAAAGGCTACCTTTACCACGATATTTGCCGTGTCTTTCATCTATTGATTGCTTCATTTACCTTAGTCTTGGCTTAACGTAGTATAATTCATATATCCATGTTATGATAGCATTTGAGTATTATTTCTTGTAGTATATCGGATGGAAACCCAGACATAAATTCCGTAGCCGATTCCGAATGGACGGTAATGCGGTCTGTACTTGGGATACAATTCCACGTACCACTTGGAAAAGTGCTCACATGTGTGTTTGTGTCCATATTAGTTATCTTCTTTTGCACCACGTCATAGCATGCTTACTTTAATGCCTAATTGCATCCTTAAGTGTCTTTTTGCATTATGTACTTTGTTGACTCTTTTATTTGTGCATGGACATGTAATGGCTATTTGTTTATGATATGTCTATGAAATCACATGTTCTCCATTATTTGATTCGCCTTTATGTGTGCTTGTGTGGTTAGTGTGTGCTTGTGTTTCCATGAATACAATATGCCAATGAAGTTGTATGTTCGTTGCTACTTTGATGTACTTTCAAGCATGCAATATTAGATGTGAAATATATGCAAATTTAGGTGTAAGTTTTATTTTTGTGCATATGGATTTAGAAGCATGATACTCTTGGAAATAAGTGTTACTTCAGCTTGATTAAATTATTACACAAATCCTTTCATTACAAGTGACATAAGTAAGGGACCATTCTGAACCCAACAGTTTGAGGTCTTCCCTTACGAGGGGTGAGTGCGGCCTTAAATCTCATTTTTCTGGTTCACACCGGGTGGCGACTCCATTATTCTCCGGTTTAGTCCCCCGTGGCTACTCCGTACTCCCGACCGGGCCGCGAGCCCTGGAACAACATGCGTCGTCCAGTTCCTGTGTTCCCACAGTCTGGCGACTCCACTGGGGATAGAGAATCGGCCCTGAAATATTGTCTTGTAATGTTTGGATTTATGTTCTAATTGACCGTGTCTATAGTGGATAAAATTGGGGTTTATTCAAAGGCATTTTGAGGCTAGGTAATGGTTTGGTGTCTTCCTTAATTCACTACCTTTCTAGAAGGAAAAGCTGTGAAGGCAACTATATAGCCATCTACCCGTAGCCTAGTGTGATGGACTAATTTGGAGGACTCGTTGTTTATTCCTGTCACCAAGCGATAAGAGCCTAAGAGGCTAGGGTACTTAAGAGAGCCTCGCTCCACCCTCCCTCTGGGGAATCTACAACGGAAAATCCATTTGACAGTTAGTCACACACACCATAGCTTATTGGCACGTACCTTAGTGTATAAAAAAAGGTGCGCTCACTTGGTCGCTCCAACCCTTGATTGGGGAGACCTAGTTGTGGGCCATCCTTCGCCGGTGAGAGCCTTTATCTACACTCTTACGAACCCACCCATAGACCGGGGTTGTATGGTTAAAGTAACAATTATTTCCTTGAGTAGTGCTTGTGGACCATCCTCATTTGGATGCAGTTGGACTATTGTCAGAAATGCGAACTTGCTGGGCCATTTAAACTGAGGCGAGTTCGTACCTTATGACCATTAGGCCTAAAGCTTCTGAAATGTTGATGGGCCATTCTGTAGAAATCATTGTTTTATGTTTACATTATCTTTCTTTTATGCTTGTGTTTGGGAACATCGTCGTTTGGATCCATTTGGACCATTTGTCATGGGATATGGGCTTGTTGGGCCATTTAAACTGGGACAAGAACGTATTTTATGATGATTGGGCCAAAGGCTTCTAAGTGATTGATGGGCCACTTTGTGCTTGTGTTCGGAACATTACCATTTGGAATTAGTTGGGCTCCTTGCCATGAGATGTGAACTCGTTGGGCCATTTAAACTGAGACGAGTTCACTCCTATGACAGTTAGCCCAAAGCTTCTAAAATGATAACGGGCCGATTTGTCTGAAAATTTTAGTTGATTAGTATGTTATATATGTTACATGCATCTCATGCACCTCATATATATATATATATATATATTATATATATATATATATATCATGTTAACACCTTCTATGTCTCAAGAAAGACATCATAGATACCGTTTGGGTTAGAGAAGAGACAAGACTCACTAAAAGAACAGTAACAGGCATGAGTGAATCCGGTAACGAGGTATCCAGTATGGATCAGTTAGAGAACAGTTTCGCCAAGATTACCGAACAGTTGCAAGCCTTGACTACCGCCATGGAAAATATGGTTGTACCTCGTGCTGGGGGAAATTCTGAGAATGTGAGGCGCGATGAGCCTCCGAATGGGTTGGGGGATGATATCCCCACTTTTGATGATGACATGGCAGAGTATGCAACAGACAGAGTGATTGGGTCTCAGGCAGAATTTCAGAAGCTCCGGGATCAGGTTGAAACAATTACCCGTAAAATGAGGGGTAAACATGAAGAGTTGTTAGATTATGAGGCAATGACCTTCGGAGAACAGCTTCCAGCTCAGTTTAAAATGCCCGACATGGCCAAGTTTAATGGGAATGGAGACCCGAGTGTCCATCTGCAGCAATATGTCTCATTCATGAGTTCAGTGGGCCTATCACAGCGCCAGGTCCAAAAGATGTTTGGGATGTCACTCGAGGGGGCACCTGTGGTTTGGTATCATAGCCTTGAGAAGAAGGTTAATGAAGATTGGAGAGAACTAACTGATGCTTTTCTGAAGCAATATGTTACAGACTTAGAGATTGATTTGTCACTCCGTGATTTGGAGAATACTAAACAGAAGCCAGAGGAAAGTTTCAAAGAGTATGTGGATCGCTAGAGAAGCTAGCTTTTGAAAATGCAGACTCGGCCTTCAGAGAAAGACCAAATTAAGATGATTATCAAGGGCACCAAGCCCTCTATTTATGGTAAGCTGAGGAGGATGACCTCCATGATTACTGATTTCCGACAGTTGAGAGAGACTGTTATGGATATTGAAAATAGAAAGTTTTATGGCCATAATAGAAGAAATTTTGGGGGGCATTCTGAGACTAAACCCGCTACTGCCGAGGTTGCTGCCATCAAGAACCGGCATTTCTCTAACCTGGGGAAGCCGTTATCTAAGGTGCTTGAGAAATTGAAGGGACAAGGACTCCTAAAACCCTTAGAGCCTAAACCACTTCCAGATCCTATACCACCCAACCTTGACCTAAGCTTATATTGTCACTTCCATCAGAGGAGAGGCCACGAAACTGACAACTGCACCCGCCTTAGGCATGAAATCCAAAACCTCATCGATGCTCACAAAATACCCGACCCAGAGAAAGAACAACCCAACACATATTGGAACCCCCTACCAAATTACCACTCCGTTCCACCACCCACCTACATGATCAACTCTGGATTGCCCGAAACTTTTGTCTTCCAAACCATTAACCACCAAGCTTCTTACATGGAGATAGAGGATGACAGTGAAGAACCGTAGGCCAAGAAAGAAGGCAATGCTGTGAATGATGAAGTTGTTCCTCCTAGTTTATTTGATCTTGTATTTTTAAAATAGACATTGATTTGGTCTACCTGTTCGAACCATTTCTTAAATGATAATAAAGACGTTCATTTCATTTACTTGCCTGAGTCTCTCCCTCCAACCTGCAACATGAGTATATTTGAGAAAAGCATTCAACCTTGGTACTATGAAATTCAGAGATGTTTAGAACACGGGAAATCTTCGGAAGCAACAACAGTACAGTCAGTTTCAGAAATGAATCAATATCAGCTTGGGGCGAGGCCCACATCACTATCAGCATCAGTCTAGGGGCTGAGGCCCACATCAGTTTCAGTTTTGGGGATGAGTCCCAAGGCCGAGGCCCACATCAGTTTCAGTTTAGGGACGAGTCCCAGGGGCGAGCCCACATCAGCATCAGTTTGGCCGAGTATGGCACTCCGAAAGTGGAGCATGGTTCGAAAAATGGACTACTATCACATCTCGCCGAAAATGGCACTCCGAAAGTATAACATGGTTCGGAAATGGACTACTTTCACATCTCGCCGAAAGTGGCACTCCAAAAATGGAGCACGGTTCGGAAATGGACCAAGGAAGGCCTAACCCATCGGAATATGATACATATCCATGCATACATGCATACATATCACATACATGCAATGTTTGTTTTGTGTTCATAGGTTTGTAGCGGCAAAGACCATATCATCAAATAACGGTTCAAAAATGAGCCACATTCTCGCACAACACGATTTGAAAATGGACCGCTACCATAACAAATGCCAAAAATGGCGCCCCAAAATGGAGCACACATAGCAGACGCCGAAAATGGCACTCCAAAATGAAGCACCCACAACAGATGCCGAAAATGGCGTTCCAAAATGGAGCACACACAGCAAATGCCGAAAATGGCTTTCCAAAGTGGAGCACACACAGCAAATGCCGAAAATGGCGTTCCAAAATAGAGCATACACAGAAAATGCTGGAAATGGCGTTCCAAAATGGAGCACATACACAAAAGATACCGAAAATGGCGCTCTAAAAATGGAGCACGGTTCGGGAATGAACCAGGGGTCGCAGCACCTCACCACCAAATCAACTCAACTCAACACATGGTAAGTCAAGTGGCAGCTGGCGAGCCAGGTAAGTGAAAATGCATTACATAACTTTGATAGGATTGTCACTGTTACACATTACAAGAGTCCCATCAAAGTGGGGGAGACTGTAGGCACTGCATTTTTGCATGTGAGTCCCTATGATGAGTCTCATCTGGAGACACTACCTTTTTAGTAAGGGGATTTGCGGGAAACGGTCGTCGGAAGGAATCAGTGTTTCATTAGATTTTTACACTTGTTTAGCTCCAAGCTCGCTCGTTGGACCTCCGTTTTAAAGCACCTTTAGCCTAAAAACCCAGAACCATTTAACCTTGGCCCAAACCCACTCACCAAACCAACACAACACCTAGCCCATCACACTTGGCCCACCGCCCAGGCCCTCAAAATACAACCCAATTAAATAAAATATTAATTAAATAATATTACCAAATAAATAAAATAATTAATTAAGTCATATACCAAATTAAATAAAACAAATAAATCTAAATAATCACCTACCAAAATAATAAAAATACTTACCCAAATTAAAGAAATTGCATGCCTAATTAAAATCAATCATAACCAATTAAAAATATTGACTTCCTAAACTAACAAATTAAATGCCTAACCAAGAAAATCAAATATTCAACCTTCCTAATTCACACAAATTTTGTCCCCCCCCCCCAATCCATTGATTTCCTTATCCCAACCAAATCAAATCCTCTCTTTAATGCCAAAATCCCTTCCTTGTGAGCAAGGAGAAGCCCTAACCCTTCTCTATATAAACAACCCAAAACCAAAGCCAACCCTCTTTCTAATCTCACACAATTCACGCGCCCATACACAAGAAGGAAAGCCTAGTTCATTCACATAATTCACATAAGAGATACAAGACATCAAAACCCTAAGACCTTGCATTGCCGTGAACACCACCTCCAATTTACCTCATTCACGCACATCACTCCTACACAACAAGCCCCATTGCCGCATCTAGCCTCCTTCACCCCAACCCCAACTCACGCCTAAACAGACCTTGAAACAGCCCCAATAAACCCCTCAAACTCACGCCAAACAGCCCTCTCTGCATCACCTTCACTGCACGCCTAAATACCCCACTGCCACTGCCTCCTTCACTGCCGCAAATCACCCCACTATTCTACCCATTTTCACGCCCAATCTGTCCCCCAAAACAGTCCCCGAAACACCCAAAATAGTCCTTAAATAGTCCAAAAATCAGCCAACAAACCGAGACAAAAACACAGCCCAAAACAGTCCCCGAATCACCCAAAACAGTAGCCTAAATTACCAAACACAGTGAGCAGAAAATACAGAGGAAACAACAGCAAAACGGAGGCCAAACAGTAAGCAAAACAGCAAAACAGTGAGCTAAGACGCTAAACCAGTTAACCGGAGAAGTTAACGAGCTTTACCCTTCCGATCTCCGTGAAACGCAAGTCCGAAAGTCGGCAAAAAAGGTTAGACCTGAGGGTATTTTCCACATTCATTTTCTGTTTTATTTTATTATTTATTGCGTATTGTTCGCATGATTGTTATGTTGAATGCATGTTGTGGCCCTTGAGTAGATAAATATGCATGTATTACGAAATATTGTATGTTGTGGCCTTGGAATAAAATGAAAGATGTGTCAACTCTCGCGGTATATCGGATGGAAACCCGGACATAAATTTCATAGCCGATTCCGAATGGACGGTAGTATGATCTGTACTCGGGGTACAACTCCACGTACTGCTTGAGTAAACGGTACCTTCTTTTGTTTTATATTGCTTTGATTTATTTATTTTTCGTCATTTGAATTCCGCATGTTACTTTTTTTTATGCATGACATAATCGAGCACATGGGCTTAGTAAGTCAGATTAAAGGTCCCCTATTTGGAGGGGTTAAAATCCTTTACCACGATGTTTTTCCGTGTCTTTCATCTATTGATTGCATCATTTACCTTAGTCTTGGCTTAACGTAGTATAATTCATATATCCATGTTACGATAGCATTTGCGTATTATTTCTTGTAGTATATCGGATGGAAACCCAGACATAAATTCTGTACCGATTCCGAATGGACGGTAATGCGGTCTGTACTTGGGATACAATTCCACGTACCACTTAGAAAAGTGCTCACATATGTGTACCACTTAGAAAAGTGCTCACATGTGTGTTTGTGTCCATATTAGTTATCTTCTTTTGCACCACGTCATAGCATGCTTACTTTAATGCCTAATTGCATTCTTAAGTGTCTTTTTGCATTATGTACTTAGTTCGACCTCTGGGATTCATTCCTGAATCCATACCAGGTGCGAGATGCTTCGATCTCTGAGGCGCTTCGACCTCTGGGATTTATTCCCGAATCCATTCCAGGTGTGAGATGCTTCGATCTCTAGGATTTATTCCCGAACTGGGTCGAGTTGATAGCGATGTGCTTCGACCCCTGGTGTAAGATGCTTTGATCTTCGGGGTTTATTCCTGAACCGAGTTGAGTTAATGGCGAGGTGCTTCGACCCTTGGGATTTGTTCCCGAACCATGCTAGGTGTGAGATGTTTCGATCTCTGGGATTTATTCTCGAACTGCGTTGAGTTGATGGCGAGATGCTTCGACCCCTAGGATGTGTTCCCGAACCATGCTGGGTGTGAGATGCTTCGATCTCTGGGATTTATTCCCAAACTGAGTTGAGTTGATGGCGAGGTGCTTCGACCCCTGGAATTTATTCCCGAACAATGCTGGGTGTGAGATGCTTCGATCTCTGGGATTTATTCCCGAACTATGTTGAGTTGATGGCAAAGAGCTTCGACCTCTGGGTTTTGTTCCCGAACCATGCTGGGTGTGAGATGCTTCGATCTTTGAGATTTATTCCCGAACTGAGTTGAGTTGATGGCGAGGTGCTTCGACCCCTGGAATTTATTCCCGAACAATGCTAGGTGTGAGATGCTTCGATCTCTGAGATTTATTCACGAACTGAGTTGAGTTGATGGAGAGGTGTTTCGACCCCTGGGATTTGTTCCCGAACCATGCTGGGTGTGAGATGCTTCGATCTCTGAGGTGCTTCGACTTCTGGAATTCAAACCTGAATCCATTCCAGGTGTGAGATGCTTCGATCTCTAGGATTCATTCTAGATTTGAGTTGAGTTAATGGCGAGGTGCTTCGACCCCTGGGATTTATTCCTGAACCATGTTGGGTGTGACATGCTTCGATCTATAGGATTTATTCCTGAACTGTGTTTGGTTGATGGTGAGGTGCTTCGACCCCTGGGTTCTTCGACCCCTGAGTGTGAGATGTTTCAATCTCTGGGGTTCATTCATGAACCATTCCGAGTGTGAGATGCTTCGATCTCTGGGGTTCATTCCCAAACCATTCCTAGTGTGAGATGATTCGATCTCTGGGGTTCATTCCCGAACCATTCCTAGTGTGAGATGTTTCGATCTCTGAGATGCTCGATCTCTGGGGTTCATTCCCGAACAATTCCGAGTGTGAGATGCTTCAATCTCTAGGGTTCATTCCCGAACCATTCTGAGTGTGAGATGCTTCGATCTCTGAGATGCTTTGATCTTTGGGGTTCATTCCTGAACCATTTTGAGTGTGAGATGCTTCGATCTCTGGGATTCATTCTTGAACTGACGGGTGATGGCATTTTGGTCCACTTGCGTGACTCTTCGATCCACTGGGGAGTTTTTTCTATGATGATGAGGTACTTCGACCTCTGGGATTCATTCCCAAAACTGTTGATAATGTGGGCCTCGATCCTAGGATTCATTCCTGAACTGTCGAACCGATGGTGGTGAGGCACTTCGACCCCTGACCCGTTCTCATTCTCGAGGCTCTTTGCTCGTCCTCATTCCCAAGGTTTCTATTCATTGTTGGAGTTGCTCGTCCTCGCCGTTTTTTCTTCTTTTTCAAAGCCTGGAACACAAAACAAAATTATATGTATGCGATGTGTATGCATGTATGCATGGATGCATTCCATATTTTGATGGGGTTTCTTTGTCCTATTGACTTGATGTCATCCTTGGTTAGGTCTTCCTTGCGCTAGAGGGTTTTCCATCACCCATTTAGGAGTCTTTTTGGCCTTTGGTGCCCTTTGCCTATAAACGTCTTTAGTCGCCCCCTTGGCCTGCTTACAGTTTCCTCATGTCAATTCTACACCGACGATTGCTCAGTTTTTCTCTGGTCTCATGGCTCAAGATCCCATTGTGTCCCTTATTCACGGGGTGGTAGACTGGTCATCCTCATACCTGGCTCAACTTTCTGCTTTTCGCTACCTGCACCGGGTCAAAGTGGATTACGCCTTTTTGAAAGCGGCCTCGTCTTTTTAGGGTACTTAAAATCATGTCTTCCGATTTCCAGATTTCGAAATATTCCCTCTCCCCGAGGAGTTTGCTGCCATTCTCAGCTTGCATTTTTCTCTTACTACCCTTCTCGGATACTGAAAATCATGTCTTTCGATTCCCGAAGCCTTCCTTTGCTGTCCTGAGGATTCGGAAAATGTATTGCCTTGTGCTTCGTCCATTGAGTTACAAGTCCTTTTACGTGTAAAGCACCACCCTACAAGCCGGTTTCTTGGGAGTCCTTTTGTCTTACAGGTTCGTCCTATCTTTTGCCTAAGCTATCCTTTCAGATTTTCAACTTAGCGGATTGCTCTATCTTACCTGAGTCACCTTTTCAGGTTTTCAACTCAGCGAGCTATTTTTTTTTTCATATATGTCCTCATTCTTGAGGCTCTTTGCTCGTCCTCATTCTCGAGGTCGTTCTACTCCTCTCCATTCCTGGAGTTCTTTTCCTAGATCTCCTAACCTTGGTCCAGCATCTAAGAAACAAAAGACATGATTTGTAATTACTTGACTCTAATCTTTCCCGGTTAGCTGGGATTTATGCAATCTATGAACATCTTGAACATTTGTTTCAATAAAGGCGTTTACATTACTTCTTAGTACATATGTAGGAAATAATGAATTGCATTGCAAGGATACCTCTGTCTCTAATTGTTCCTCACAGATTTTACAATTAACCATTTTTCTTGCTCACTCATGCTCTATATTTTGCTTGGGCTGTCCTTTGCGGATTTTCAACCCAACGAGCCTGTCTTCTTTTTCTTTTTTTTTATTTATGCAAAGTATTGTTTCAGCCTGTCCATGTTGATGGGCTCGGTGAACTCGTTCCCTTCCAAATCTGACAGTCTCACTGCCTCATTTCCCATCACCCTATTGACTAGGTAGGGCCCTTCCCAATTGGGCCTGAACTTTCCCATTGGGTCCATTATCAGTGGCTTCGACTGATTGAGCATTAGATCACCTTCTCTGATCTTGGTGGGACGCACCTTCTTGTTGAACGCCCGGGCTAACCTTTTCTGGTATAGCTTTATGTGGTACAAGGCCTATATCCTCTTCTCATCCAGTAATGCTAGCTGTTCGAACCTCTGCGAGGCCCATTCCTGCTCAGGCAATCCTGCCTCTGCTAGTACCCATATTGACTGTATCTCTATTTCTACTGGTAACACTGCCTCCATCCCGTAAACCAAAACGTAGGGTATGGCTCCCGTTGCTGTTCTCACCGAAATTCTATACCTCCACAGGGCATATGGCAGTTTGTCAGCCCAATCTTTATAACTTTCCGTAATCTTAGCTAGTATTTTCTTTATGGTTTTGTTGGCCGCCTCCACCACCCCATTAGACTATGGCCTGTAAGGTGATGATTTGTGATGGCCTATCCCGTACTTCTGCAACGTCGCCTTTGTTTCTCCCTGAAATTGGACTCCATTGTCCGTCACTATGTGATATGGCATTCCGTATCGACATACTATGTTACGGGCTATGAACTTGGCCATCTGCTTCGCCGTAACATTACATAATGACTCGACTTCCACCCAATTCAAAAAATAGTCTACCGCCACTACTATGAAGCGGTGTCCATTTGATGCATGTGGGCTAATTTCTCCAATAATTTCAATACCCCACGCTGAGAAAGGCCATGGTTCTGACAGTCCGTGCAATTCCGTAGCCGGTAGATGATTCATGCCGTGTGTCTGGTAATCGTGACAGTGTTTCACCAGCTTTGTACAGTCCGCTTCTATGGTCGACCAGTAAGATCCCTGTCTCACTATCTTGCGAGAAAACTTCAATCCATTCATGTGCGGTCCACATACTCCAGTGTGCACCTCTTCCATCACCTTCTGAGCCTATTTTTTCTTAAACACTTCAGCTGGACGCCATTGGCTTGTCTCTTGTACAACTCTCCTCTTAAAATCACATATTGGGAAGCCAATTTCTGAATGGATATTATATCTTTATTGCCGGATCCTTCTGGGAATTCTCTTCGTACTAGATACTGCAGAATGTCGTAGTACCACGGCTTTCTATCGTAGACTTCTACTTCCAAGATTCTCTCTATCTCATAACTGGGTCTGCTAGCTGTTGTCAGCACAAAGGGTCTCATTATCAGTTTTTCCGGGTTTTCCCATGTTGCAGCTATGGTGGCTAGTGCATCAGCCATTTGGTTCTCTTCTCGTGGTAAGTGCTGGAATTTACAGTCGGGGATAGCCTGTGCCAACTTCATGAGATGAAGTAGGTAGGGTCTCAATCGGTCTTCCTTCAATTGCCCTTGCATCTGTCGAACTACCAACATCTAGTCTCCATAAACTTCTATGTCCCTAGCTCTTAGGGCTATCAGTGCTTTCAGTCCAAAGACACACACTTCATATTCGGCCATGTTGTTGGTTACTCTGAACGTCAACCTTTTGGCCACAGGTAGGGTTTCTCCTTCGGGGGTCACTATCATAATTCTTATTACAGCTCATTTGTAATTCACTGCCCCGTCGAAATACATTTTCCACCCCTGGACTGTTATGGCTTGAACCTCCTCGTCCGGGAATTTGAAATTATACTGATCTTCTTCTATGGGTTGTAATGCCAAGAATTCAGCTACGGCCCGTCATTTGATTACCTTAGAGGTGAGGTATTTTATATCAAACTATGTCAGCAACACTGACCATCTGCCTAACTTCCCCACCAGTGAAGGTACTGACTGTAAATACTTTAGGGGATTCTCCTTTGCTACCACTTATATATTATAGGATTGGAAGTAATGACACAACTTTCGGGAAGCCCATATCACTACCAAACAGATCTTTTCCACCTCTTGATAGCGGGCTTCATACGGAAGCATCTTCTTACTGAGGTAGTAGACTGCATGTTCCACCCCTGTCTCATCTGCATGTACCATCATCGTCCCCATCGCTTCTGGTGATATGGCCAAATACAACACCAAGGGTTTACCCGGTGACCAGTGCGTAATCACATGCGTATAACGCAAGCGCATGTATCGTTCAAGTAGTATAAATAGTATCGATCCCACGATGACTTAATACCTAATCTATTAATTTTATGAGGTCAAATGATTACTAGTATCTAACAGGTTGATTGATTGATTTGAAATGGTGATGATTTTGAATTTAAAAACAAGTAAATAAAATTGCACAAAAGTAGGTTTAAGAAATTTCAATATTAGGAAACTATCTAGGGTTGTGAATCTTTCTAATGTCTTTTAAAAGATGAAGTGGTTATTTCATGTTTGTGTAATAAATCGGTTTACTAACCTGGAACACGAAATTATGTGCAAGCCTCTGTCGATGGTCAGACGAAAATACCCAGTATAACCCAATTGAACCATATGTCTATGTCAACCAAATTACCTGGATTCATTAAGTTTAAGTTCCAATTATGGCTACCCCCGCCCAACAGGTATATGTCTATCCTGTAAGGAAATCTATTAAAGGGTTATTTATCCTCAAGGAAGATCGTGAGCTATTAAGTTTAAGGCTGAAACCTAAAATTCATTTGTCAAGTTTATTTTAGATTTACCAGATCAATCTTATTAGTGGCCAAATAACAAGATGCATTAAGCTTAAGACTTAATAAGTAAACTTTTAAATTACCCAAACTATAAAATAACCCATTATAAACTGGTGATATTAGAATTCATCACAACCCCAGATAACTAACTTAGTTACGACAAATAACATAACTAAGGCTAGTAAAAACTTAAAAGTAAAAGACATAAAGTAAAAATGCTGAAAAGAAATTGCGGTAAAGTAAAAGCTGAAAAGTAAATTACAATAAAATAAAATACTAAGGTAAAAGGATCAACTTTTACTATTTACTATTTAGATATCTCCCTTAATATAATATATTAACTTGTGATTATTTTACCAACCAGCCATATAGGCGGTAACCTGATTAAGTCAAATTAAGTCCAACCAGCCATAAAGGCGGAACCAAAATAAACCTTCCATATAGGCGGCAAGAAAATTTAATTACCAACCGACCAATCTGGCGGTATCCTTTCTCAATCATGTTTAAACCAGTTTAAAATGAATTACCAACCGACCAATATAGTGGTATCCTTTTTAAGTCAAATTTTAAATAGTGAATATTTATATTTAAGGGAGATTAATCTAAATAACAATAGTAAATGAATTACCTTTCACCCTAGCAGGGGGAAGTTACCTCCTCATGGTTGAATAGTAAAAACTGTAAAAGTAAAGAAAGTAAATTACTATTACTATTACAAAACGTAATTAAAATTTAATTATAAAACTGAAATTAAAAGAAACTAGATATAAAACTCCATATTTACATCAGGGAATTCAGAGAGGAAGGTACACATAAAACTGAAACCTCGAGCTCTATTTATAGACCCCGGTAGAAGCCTTGCGCGTCGCCACGTGAGACATGTCAACTTCTGGTTCGTCAGCTTCAGATTCTTATCTGCCACGTGGCATTATGGATAAGGTGATAAGGTTACACATGGCAAGGCGGCTGGCAACTCAATGATTATGTTGACGTGGTGATGATGTGGCGCTGACATGGCGATACGTGGCGATAGTGATTGTCGGAACCAAAGAATGATGACATGTGGCATGCTGTGATTGGCTGATGATGACGTGGCGGGGACGTGGCATGTTGACTCGGTCAACTGGTGATGTGGACGATGAAGTGGCTGACACGTGGCGATGGCGATTGTCGGCACCATTGGATGATGACATGTAGCGAGCTTTGGGCCATATATATATATTTTTTGCAACATCCTTGATCCATGTAGTGAGCTTTGGGCCAGTGACTCCCAAACCAGTTGGTTTTAGGGCACTAAGTGTTAAAACACCCCTACTGACTTAATAACTCGGATCTCAGACGTTTTTTTTTTACTCCATCATTTTTTTAGATGCTTCCTCCAATTAAACTAGAGCACTAAATATTACAAACTTTTCAATTATAGCTCATGTCTGTATGTTACCATGCATGTTACCTGCCAACTGAGCATATGAAGATCCATTTTAGTCAATTTTATGGAGAATTTATAAATTAAATAATTCAAAAGGAAATAAACAAAAATTAACTTGTTCCGAAATAGGTTTGAGATATGTCTCAGGAATGTGAATTCCTTACACAGCTATCTCTCACCAATTTCACCTTTTTAGTCAAAATAAAAACAAAAACACAAAATATTTTTGTAATTTTTGAAAAATTTTCAATTTTTTTGAAAAAGTTTGGATTAAAAATAAAAAAAAACACACAACAAAAATTAACGTTTTTTTTCCCTCACACAAACCTAAATGAGACATTGTCCCCAATGTCTTAAACAGTAGAAGAAGAGTTTAGAAGATAGTACCTGGTTAAATGAAATTCTATACGAAAAGTTAAAGGTTAAGATCCAGATTAATCCGACGCCTCTTACCACGATCGTCCTCAGACCAATTTATCTTTGAAAGGATATGGTTAATTTGTGGTTCATGGGATAAGATTTGGTCAATTAGATCCGGAGATTTTCTGGCATTGAAGATGAGTTCTTTTAAAGGTTTTGACACGAACCCATTTCTCCGGGCATCATTAAGAAACACACAAAGAAAATCATAAAATCCTTCAACGTTGTAGAATCCAAGCGGTTTTTGGTGTATGTTCAGGTTCGCCCAAGATAACACTGTAAAAATTTCCTCCAATGTACCCAAGCCACCTGGCAAAGCAATAAAAGCATCATCATAGTTAATAATTTCTACCAGTCGTTCAGAAATACCTGGCACAATTAGTTCTTCTCCGTTTGATGGTCAAATAAGATTTTCTTCTACCAAGGGTTTTGGGATGATTCCCAAAACGTGACTGCCTCCTTCCTGTATGGCTTTTGAAACGATCCCCATTAGTCCAAGATTGCATCCGCCATATACTAAGTGTATATTCCTTGCAGCTAAGACTCGAACTAATTCTTGTGATGCCTCTACGTATTGTGGTTTAACACCAACACTAGTACCGCAAAATACACAAATATTTTCAACTCGTCTTCTTGAAGTGGCTTCCATGTTTTACTCTGGATGTCTTCAAAAGTGCAATGATGAGTTGAATTTATAACATCTGAAAAGGGTGAGTAAAATAATAGCACTAGTACCTGCCAAATGAAAATTATAGTTAAAAGTAAAATAAATCGTGATAGTCAAAAAGGTATGGATCATGTCAGAGAAAATAAAAGAAAACAACAAAAAAAATCACAATTATTAGAAAAAGACAAAGAGATATAATATATACAAGAAACGTAGCGGCTTGATTGACGTTATGCGTCAGTGCCAAGCTTCCCATCCAATTTTCTTATAAATTGGCAAATAGGGTCTTTTTGAGTCAGATTCCCGAGACTTAATTGTTGTCTTTCTTTTTGGAATTGCGTATGTAATTTGCGAATGGCTATATGAACATATCCACTGGGATGTGTCTCAAGAGTTGAAGATATATCATCTACAGACTCCTTACTCAAGCCATCCTTAATGAATTTAATTTTGTCTTCGCGATTATCAGACACCATTCCTAAAGAACGACAACGAGTATTGCAATTCCAGAATGCACATTTGTAACAAACACCCATTTGCTTAGCTCTACGTTTCTTTGCATATGTGCTTCTTCCAAAACCAGGCAGATGTGAAATAAAAGAGTCAGAAGACTCACCTGCCAATCAGACCCGTGCTTCGATTACTCAACGAATGTCATTAGGAATATCATGGATCATCAGTAGTCTCATCCGTTCCAAGCGAGCTTTGTAAACTTTCATCATAGATTTTTGAGGGAGAGAAGAAAATTACTTGTGAAGATTTGGGAGAACTTCTTCCATCCAGAAATGAATTAACCTGCGAAAATTAAACATACAAAATGAAATCACACCAAATCACAATATATACACAAATTGCATGGGTTGCCTCCCTGCGAGCGCTAAGTTTAACGTCGTCAGCTAGACGTGACTTCTCGAACGTTAGGTTGGATCTGAAAGTGTGACACTTTCTTTTTGTCGCTCAAATGATTCTCCCCAGTAGTGCTTGACACGCTTGTTTTTAACCTTGAATGTTTTGTTAGAGTCGGGATCATGTATCTCAACGACTCCGTCTGGTAAAACCTTGGTGATCACAAATGGACATGACCACCGTGATTTTGGCTTCCATGGGAAGAATTTCACCCTTGATTTGTTTAACAGTACCTTCTGCCCTGGTTCCAATTGTATGCGCACTAACTTCTCATCATGTCTCTTCTTGGCCTTTTCTTTGTACAATTTGGCATTCTCAAAAGGCTGATTGTGAAATTCCTCCAATTCGTTGAGCTGGTGGAACGTTTTATCTTTAGGCTCCACAGGCAATTGACATATTTTAAGTTTTTCAGTAGAACTTTGCATTGCATTGGAGTTCTGAATGGTACTGTGTATCACATCAAGTCTGAAACATTCCTCATTCTTTTCATCTTCTGGGAAATTCATGGCCTTGAAAACATTGAATGTTACTTCTTGGTCATGTACCCTCATGGTTAATTCTCTTTTTCGTACATCAATAATGGTTCTACCTGTAGCCAAGAACGGTCTCCTGAGGATGTTTGGCACGTCTGCGTCTTCCTCCATATCAAGGACAATAAAATCTGCTGGGAAAATGAATTTGTCAACCTTGACCAGCACATCCTCAACTACGCCTCTTGGAAATTCGAGCGTTCTATCAGCAAGTTGTAGAGAGACTGAAGTTTGCATTGTTTCTCCAATCTGCAATTTCCTGAAAATAGAAAAAGGCATCAAGTTAACACTTGCACCTAAATCACATAAAGCTCTACCAAAGTTATGTTCTCATATGATACAAGGAATGGTGAAACTGCCAGGATCTTTCAACTTTGGGGGAAGCTTCCTCTGAATGATGGCACTGTATTCTTCTATCAATGCTACTATCACGTAATCTCACAATTTCCATTTTCGTGAAAGAATCTATTTCATGAATTTTACATAGTTGGGCATTTATTCCAAGGTTGTTGGACAATTATGACCCATAGCGTCACTATTTGTACAGATCACGGTGTTGTTGTACAAATTAACTATGTGACAAAGGAGATTGCACTCTTATCATTTTTGATTAGATCACCTAGATATATAAATGATAGGAGGTCCCTGTGATTTGTTCATGGATTGAGAATGATATGAGACAGTATCAATCCACGAAGGATAAATCATTAAACATCCCTAGTCAGAGCATTATCGAGATTGGACATCGATGAATGCGTAAAAGACTAGTATTACACTTGTGCGCATTGTGAGGGCACAACATCATAGTTCTCATATATTTGGGTATAGGATACTCATGCAAGTGTAATAGGAGGTTGTGTTTCACCGATGGTACGGGAAACAGCTTTGCTCTGGATAGACCCCTCGGAATTCCATTGGTAGTATGACTATGTGTCTATGGAAGTCCGAAATCAGGGTAGGTGTATTTGGTCTTAACCTGAGACTTGCACCGCTAATACTTGTGACAATCAATATACTTTGGTTGCGGTCGTCCAAGGAATAAACAGGTTCTGTGTACGCCAATGCTGGGTATATTGAGAATCGTAGTGTGATGGGTGTAATGTCAAGACGTAATGTGGGTGTGAGAATCGTAATGTGGTTGTCACTCCAGTCATATGGAGATGATTATCGCGCAGGGATACATAACTGGTTCTCTAAAAAGGTTGCAACC
Source organism: Zanthoxylum bungeanum (assembly GCA_019454045.1). NCBI lineage: Eukaryota > Viridiplantae > Streptophyta > Magnoliopsida > Sapindales > Rutaceae > Zanthoxylum > Zanthoxylum bungeanum. The sequence continues at coordinate 38,184 of SKCR01015761.1, forward strand.
GTCGGGATAATATGACTTGGTCATGATTATCCGATATTAAAGAGACTAGTTGCTCGTAATCCGATATATGCTTCGTACAGGGCAGACATTGTACCAGCCCCAAGCCTTGCATGTGATCATCTGATACTGGACAGAAATACGCAATACTACGCCTGATATAGATCCTTTATTCCTGTAAGGATATTTCCGGAGAATTGGGTAGGGATGGCGCTTTGCTAGAGGCCAACCTTGTCTTGTAAATCGGTATAAACTTAGTACGAGGTACTACGTTTTCTGATAGTCCGACGACCGAATTTACTGCCAACATATCCGGGGATCTCATGGGTCGCTTCCCAAAGATTCACCGATGACGTATGACTCGTACTTTAATTAATCTGGGATTAATTAGTTGAGAGGGAAAATTAATCTGGGATTAATTGCAGAGATATTTTATCTGGGATAAAATATCAATTAAAGAGAGAGAACGATTAATTTGGAATTAATCGATTAATTAATATATTTGATATATTAAACGAAATTGAATTTCGACGCGGAATTAAAATTAGATTTTAATTCGGGCGAACAAGTTAATTTAGAATTAATTCGTTAGCGACGTGAATAGTGATTTCGCTAGGCATAATCATTTAATTACGTCGCGACGGAAAATTCGTTAATTTGGAATTAGCGAACCCGAGCCCGTGATTGTTTTCGAGCGCATTCGCATTTTGAATTCGAGTGCGGCACGCAAGTCAAATCAAGCGTCAAATCATTAGTCGCATCAAGCGTCAAATCACTTGACAACTTGTGATTGATGTGATTGAGTGATGTGTGTGGTTGGCATTTGTGGGCATTAATTGCCTTGACTTTTGGAGCCAAAATTTTGTGTATTTGATTTTAGAAATCAATTACCAAAATTAATTAACACATTTCATCATCTCTCCTCTCTTTTCCCTCTTTTCTCCTCACGCTATTTCTTTCTTTCTGGTTCTGTGAACTGCCGAGAGATGGAAAGAAAAGGGGAAGCAAGTGCTTGGTTTTTGTGGCAAAAATCAAGAGAGCTAGCACTCCGAGAGACATGCGAAGGTGAAAGGGAAGTCCACCAATGAGCCGGGAATCGTTTCGCAAAGCTTGGAGCTTGGAAGATGACCTCCCAAGGCCGAAACTAGTGAGCAAAATGCAGCCCACTGCCGCACAAACCAGTGAGCAAAAAAAAAAATTTTGTTCGTCAAAGCGTCGCTCAACCGATCGATGTAAGTATTCTGCGACTTCCTCGAATATATTCACTTATGTTTCATGCTTGTAAATTGATCTTGGGATGCTTAGAATCTCGAACAATGGTATCAAGAGCATGGTTAAAAGCATGAAAAAGTTTAGGGTTAAAATTTGGGTAAATTGATTTTGAGCATGTTTAAATGAAATTGGATGATTTTGTATGCTTAATTGATGTTGAATTGAAGATTGATTGAATCAATTTCAAGAAAATTGGATTGGATCACTTTTCCCCAAATTGTTGAGGCTTGGCCGAATGTGGTGCCCTAAATGTTGTCTTGGAATTTTGGATTTTTGATCCTTGGATGTGTTGGAAATCATTCGGGAATATGATTTAATGTCGATTGTGGAATTTAATTGGATTGAAACCGAATCGGACAAAATTCCCCAAATTGTCGAGTGCATAAGAGCATGTAATTGGGTTTGATTTTTGTTAAATTATGTTGGACATGATTTAATGATGAATGGCATGATTAATTAGTGCTAATTGATATTTTAGAAATGTTAATTGGGTAATTAATTATGTTATACACTTTAGTGTAATTAAATTGGGAAATTGGATTTTTGGAATTTAATTGAATTGGGCCTTAAATTGGATTTGGGCTTGTAGTGTTGTAATTGGGCTTATTGGGCTTAGTTGTACTAAGTTGGGTTTAGGAAAAATTGGTTGGATCCAATTAGGCCCAAAACCGCTTCCATAAAGCCCAAATGCGACTAATGGACCTTTAAAGTTTAATTGGGCCTAATGGGCCAAAATTGATTTCTAGGCTTATGGGGTAACTCCCGGATTGGACTTTGGTTATTGGGTTCGACCCGAGTTGACCAAAAGTCCACGCCTTAAGAAATTAATTAAAAGTCCATTGGACTTTAATTAAATTGACGTTGGACGTTAATCGGGCTTTGAGACCCGTAGCGATTAAATTTGGAATTTAAGTCGTAAAGGTTCGTTAATAAAGTGTAGTATTTAATTTGGAATTAAATAGTGAATTAGAATTAAATACAAATTGAATTGGATTTAATTTTGTAGTTTAATTTAATTCGAGAATTCGTACTTTGAGTACTTATTCGCAAAAACGAGTTTGACTCGAGGAAAATCAAATCATTGATTTAACATTGGATGATCACAAATTATCAGATTAATTAATTTAATTAGATTGATTGATAACATGCTTGTGTGAATACATGGTTGCGATGCATGAATAATGTATATCGGATGGATATTAGATGGGTGGGACAATTTTTGAAATTGTTGTAATAAATTTGATTTATTAATTGGACCTGCGTGTCCAGCCTTATTACCTCCTTATTCTTTGTATTCTCTTCTCACCTATTCCCCTCAATGTAAATGAGGTTTCTTTAGAAGTGTAGTGTAACGGGTAGAAGTGATACATGTGCTAGCGAGAGAGAGAAAGAGAGAGATTTGATCTAGGATCATTGTGTAAAGTATCCATCCGCATATCATTATTATTTTTCATATGCGCTTTATTATGTGTTTAGAATGCATGTTTAAGGGTGTATGATGATGAGACCTTAACAAAGATAATAAATTGGTTGCCAATTTGCACTCGAAAAACCCTCGCAAAATATTAAGCGTTTTTCCTTCCATTGAGTGATTCTCACTCAAGATCTGAGACTGGCATTGGCTTGTTGGCCAAAGTCAAGGCCTTTGTCCGTCTAGGATGTTTTTGAATCACGAGAGCTTTGTTCCATATTGGTGTCTTGTCCAAGTTGTGGTTTGTTGTCCAAAGTCAAGACCACTTCTTGTCCATCGACATTGATTACGAAGCTTTCCATGGTCAATGGGTTGCGCTTAACTGGGATCACTAAGTTTGTTGTTCCAAAGCCAAGGCTTAGTTGATTCAGAGGAAAAAGGTTAGTTAATACATTGGATATATTGGCATATATAAGATATATGTTTCGGACTTGGATGTCCCCCGACCGGATCTAGGAATTGGATTGGATCCAATCAATCTTAGGGATCTACCTAGTTAATTATCATACAATTTGTTGGCCAAAGTCAAGATTGTGTGATATTTAACGGGATCCTAGCCCACTAGGAAACACGGTTTCCCGAGTACTCGACAGAGGGTTAGAGGCTCGCCGAAAAATAGTGGGAGGCAAGAATTGAATTTGCAATATTCGTTCAATTACTCGCCATACGCGCTCAAACAAATATCATTCGTTAAATAAATTAAATGTTAGTTGGACTAATATTTAAATGTTGTTTTAATTAATAGTTGGACTATATTCAAACTATTCATTTATAGTTGATTTTATAATTGGATTATAGTAATCAATATAATTGATTTTAATCTATTAAATTATAGTTGATTAAATAGTTGGACTATTGTAATCATTATAATAAATAGTACCTAAATCGTTGATTAAATAGTTGGACTATTAAAATCAAGATAAAATTGAAAGATTGACATTTAAATCATAATCATAGGGAAAATGTGTTTAAATGGTTTAATTTTCAAATTGGGAATAATTTCAGGATGGTCCTGAAAAAAACTAATAAGTTACTTTATTAGATAAAATAACATATTAGGCATAAGCCCAGAGTTAAGCAAATAGTAGAGCATAATCTTTGGAAGATTTATGTGATGATAACTTAAGTGCTTAATCCATTTAGCTTGTCATAGTAGACTCCTTAATTTCTGAATCAGAACTAAGGATTAGATCATTAAAGTATGATAATGAAATTGAAGGATCTTCATAAATCTATCTTTAGATTTTAGAACTACTAAATTGCAATGAATAACTCTTGGAGAGTTAATGACTATTCTCAAGGAGACAAAGTCAAAGTTTGCAATTAGGCAAGTAGCGCAAGGCGCACTTTACTTGATATTCTAGAAGTCCGAGGCTTGGCCAAAGGCTTCTGGAGTATTGAAAAAGGGCAAAGGCAAAATCATTATAATCTTCTAGGAAGATAAATGATATATCCCAAAATGTCTGCCTAAATGTGGCAAACGGGATCGCGGAAGCGTGACTGCCGTTTGGACAAAGCAGACATGAAGGAACTGAAGAACGAGCAAGGCTCTGACTTCAAATATGATTGTCATAAATATGTTCATGACTAGCATTGAAATTAGTTTTTAAATACTTAGTGTGGTACATAAAATATATATATTGATGTTCAGAATCTGTTTTGAACAGGATACTGACTTCAATTGAGATTTATCTGCGAATTGTAAATGGGACGAAAGTCGATGTTTTAACTGCAGAAACCTAAATTTAGGAACTACCTTCAGGTGTGTACCTAAGTTTGGAATATGTTATAATGTAACTAGTTTGACTAGATACATTATCTTTATATCAGTGTATAACCCGCTGCGGGTGTACCTTTATATTCTATAACACTAAAGTGTTTTATTATATAAAGATGATATTGAGATAAACACATTAGATGTGAATAACAGAGTTTATATTTTGAATATAAATAAATCTCAAATATATAACATGACAAACAAATAGCTCAAACTAATTTGATCAGAAGAAACATATTGTGGCATTGTTGTCTGGGACACAATCAAATAAGACTCGTATATCCACACTTTCGAAGAGTGGGTACTCGGACATATTTGATTCCATTGAAATAAAGTCTACGAATCTAGTTTATTGGGCAATGTGCCCAAAACACTATTTACTTGGTAAAAGTGTAAATGCCACCGATCTGTTAGCCCTAGTTCATAGTGGAGCAAGTGGGCCTATATCTAGCAAGGCTAGATGTGGATATGAATATTTCGTGACCTATACGGATGTGGCATCGCGTTATGGTTATGTGTTTCATTTGAAGAAACACAAATTGGAAACTTTTACAGTTTCGACACGAAATAGACAAACAGATCGGCTAAAGTATTAAACCGTCACGGTAAGACCGTAATGGAAAATATTTAAGTAATAAGTTTCTAATATACTTGAAAGAGTATAGTATTCTTTCAATGAGGACTCCTCCCGGAACACGTCAGTTTGACGGTGTGTCCGAACGGATGAACCGAATTGTGTTGGACATGATAACGTTAATCATGAGTCGCTCTGAGCTACCATTTCCTTCAACGGATAAGCTTTGACAGTGCAGAACTTATTTTGAATAAGGTTCCATTAAAATCTGTTTGACAGATTACATATTAAATATGAACAGGAAAGAAACCGGGTTTCACATTCCTGATTATTTGGGTATGCTAGGCATATGTTTGGATGATACCAAATAAAACCCAAATTGGATAAGTGCCAATTGTAGGTTATCCTAGGGATACCATAAGTATAATACTTATACAACTCACGAGAGAACAATTAGATTGTTGCTCACCATGCGGTTTTCCTAAGAGGAATACCGATATGCAGTGGTAAGTGGGAGGATAGTAAAGCTCGATGAAAATCGGAGTGATACTGTTCCAGGCACCGAATCCTAATGGAACACAAATAGTTCATCAAGGATGAAACTATACTATTAATCTTCGAATACACAAGAACCGCGTATGTCGGAGAGAGTCAGAAAACAACCTGGGGTATGGGTTTCTGATCTCACCTCATAAAGATGTCAATCTTATTGTGGAATACCAACTGACTACGTACAAGGAAGTGATACAAGGTATCGACTCCCTAATTATGACAAAGTGTCATGAATCCGAATTGGATTCCATGTATATCAAAAAGCTTGGATACTAGTTGATGTACCGCAAGGCATTGTGCCTATTGGTACTGTATAAGTCTTCAAGGAAGACATACATGGATGGCGACATACCAACGTATAAAGCTAGGCTTTTAGCGGAAAGATATCGTTATCAACATTGTGTTGATTACAATTTAACCTTTTACCTGTTGCCATGGTAAATCCATTTGGATAATGCTTGCTAAAGCTGCATGTTTCATGTATGAAATATGACAGCTGAACGGGAAAATCGATTTCCTGAAAAGGAAACCTTTCGGAGGATGTTTGCAACATCCTGTCGATTTTATCGTACCATAACTAGCAAACAAGGTTTGCAGGTTATTCGATCCATGTTTGGATTGAAGCAAGCATAGGTT
>SKCR01015762.1:0-44382 GCA_019454045.1 Zanthoxylum bungeanum
GCGAGTCAAACTCGTTTTTGCGAATAAGTACTCAAAGTACGAATTCTCGAATTAAATTAACTACAACATTAAATCCAATTTAATATGTATTTAATACTAATTCACATATTTAATTCCAAATTAAATATTACACTTTATTAATAAACCTTTTACGACTTAAATTCCAAATTTAATCGTTACGGGTCTCAAAGCCCGATTAACGTCCAACGTCAATTTAATTCAAGTCCAATGGGCTTTAATTAATTTCTTTAAGGCATGGGCTTTGGAACCCAAGCCCAATCAAGGAGTAACCCTATAAGCCAAGAAATCAATTTTTGGCCCATTAGGCCCAATTAAACTTTAAAGGTTTATAAGTCACATTTGGGCTTTAAGGAAGTGGTTTTGGCCCAATTGGATCCAATCCAATTTCCCTAAACCCAACTTTGTACAACAAAGCCCAATAAGCCCATTTACAACTTTAAAAGCCCAAATCAAATTTAAGGCCCAATTAATTAATTACCAAATTCCAAATTTCCAATTTAATTACCTAAAGTGTATATCATGATTAATCACCCAAATCAATATTTCCAAAACATCAAATTAGTCCAATTAATCTGCTTTTCATCATCATCACATGTCCAACACATTAATGAAAAATCAAACCCATTTACACATGCTTCAAGTCTCGGCCAAGGGAGATAATTTTGTCCGATTTTAATTCAATCCAATTAATTACACAATCGACATCGAATTAACTTCCCGAATGATTTCATACACATCCAATGTTCAAAAATCAAAATATACCAAGACATTAAAGGGCATATTATATTCGGCCATCATAAGCATTTTGGGGATTTTGTTCAATTCAATATTAAATCCAATTCAATCTTAAATTAACATCATCCAACATCATTACAACTCATCCAATGAATCAAAATGAAAAATTCCAAGAATCCCAAAATACCTAATGTATTCGGCCAACATGAATATTTGGGGAAAAATTGATCCAATCATTATTTCATTAAATTGATCCAATCAATCTTCAATACAACATGTATTAAGCATACTTAATCATCCAATTTCATAAAATCATGCTCAAATTCAAAATACTCAATTTTAAGCCCTAAAAGTTTCATGCTTGAACCTAGGCTCTTGATGCCATTGTTGGTTTTATTCTAGGTCCCAAGATCATCAAACAAGCATGAAGATGTGTGAAATACATATCAAAGGAGGTAGCGGAATACTCACATCGATCGATTGAGATGAAACAACGAACAAAACTTCAAGTTTTAGTCCTTCAAAGTGGCGCCCACTGCATGCAGTCCACTGCTCAAAATTTCAGTTTTGAGTCTTCAAGAATCCAAGATTTCGAGCTCCGATCTTCGTCAAATGATTCTCGGCTCGTGGGTGGGTTTCCCTAACACCTTCGTATAACTCTCGGTGTGCTAGCACTTGGAAATTTTGCCAGAAAACTTGCCCAAAAACCATCATCATTCACGCCTAAAACAGTGCAGTCCACTGCCTTTGGGCGTGAGCAAGATTGAAAGAAAGAGAAGAGATTTTGTGATTTTAGGTTAAGGGAAAATGTGTCCAACACTTTACTTATATATTTTCCAAATAATACTAAAGCATTTACCATTTATTTTATGCCTTTTAAAAAACAATAAAACAAATGTAAATGTTTATTTAATTCTTTTACCCTTGGTAAAAGGTGAAAAGGAAAAGCATTTCACTTTTCCAAAAAGTCAAAATCTTTTCCTCCCAAAAATTTTCCCCCCAAATCTCAAAGGTCAAAGTCAAAGAGTCAAAGTTACTTTTCCAAAAAGTGTTTTGACTTTTATGACTTGCGATGTGATTTGCGATGCGACTTGCGGCATGTGATTCAAAATCGACGTAACTTCGCAAACACATTCCGAGCTCGGTTTCGATAATTCTAAATTAACGATTTTCACGATGCCTCGTTAATAAATCCAATTTACTAATCACGTCGCTCGAGAATTAATTCTAAATTAATTCAAGTGCCCGAATTAAAATCTAATTTTAATTCCTAATCGAAATCCAATTTCGTTTAATATATCGAATATATTATTTATCGATCAATTCCAGATTAATCGTTCTCTCTCTTTAAATTGATATTTTATCCTAGATAAAATATCTCCGCAATTAATCCCAGATTAATTTTCTCTCTCATCAAATTAATCCCAGATTAATTAAAGTGCGTGTCATACATCATCGGTGTATCATTGGGAAGCGACCCATGAGATCTCCGGATATGTTGGCAGTAAATTCGGTTATCGGACAATTCGAACACGTACGTACCAAGTACTACGTTTTACCGATTCACAAGATAAGGTTGGCTTCTAACAAAGCGCCATGCCTACCCAATTCTCCGGAAATATCCTTACAGGAATATATTGATCTGTATCAGGCGTAGTATACATCGTATAGTGCATATCGATCTAGTATCGGATGGTCACGTGCTAGGCCTGGGGCTGGAGCTGTGTCTACCCCGTACGAAGCACATGTCGGATGTCTGGTAACTAGTCTCTATAATCGGATATACATGACCTAGTCATAATATCCCGATGGCCGCGCAGCACTTAAGAGCACTAATACCGTATCTTACGTGACATCATCTCCACTATGACTGGAGTGATACTTCTGTCTTGACATCACACCCAATACTCCACGATTCTCAATATACCCAGTATTGGGGTACACAGAACCGGTTAAAGTCCTGGACGACCTCAACCAAAGTATATTGATTGTCATAAGCATTAGCGGTGCAAGTCTCAGGTTAAGACCAAATACACCTACCCTGATGTCGGACTCCCATAGACACATAGTCAAACTACCAATGGGATTCCGAGGGGGTCTATCCAGAGCGAAGCTGTTTCCCGTACCATCGGTGAAACACAACCTCCTACCGCACTTGCATAAGTATCCAATACTTAAATATATGAGAACTATGCCCGTTATGCCCTCACAACGTGCACAAGTGCAATACTAGTCTTTTACGCATTACCGATGTCCAATCTCGATAATACTCTGACTAGGGATATTTAATGATTAATCCTTTATGGACCGATACTATCTCATATCATTCTCAATCCAGGAACTAATCATGGGGACCTCCTATCATTTATATATCTAAGGTGATCTAATCACAAATGATAAGATAGCAATCTCCTTTGTCACATAGTTAATTTGTACAACAACACCATGATCTGTACAAATAGTGACGTTATGGGTCATAATTGTCCAACAGTTCGTTATTGTTCCAAATCTTTGGTGTTCCAAACTCTTGGTGTTCCAATTCCTTTCATTGGTGTTCCAATTCTGTAGTGTTTAAATCCATGTAATCTTTCCAATTTTGTTGGTGTTCCAAACCTCTTCAACTTTCCGATCCTTGTGGCATTCCAATGTTCTCACTTTCAATCGTGGCATGCTTATGTGAAATTGTGGTGGTGTATTTTAGTCAAGACAAGCAATGTTCTCACTTTCAGTTGTTATAAAAATTATGCAATATTGCTGAAGTTTCAGAGTTGCTTTTCATGAAACCCAACAAAGCCAGATATGATCATCTATAAATGTTATGAACCTCTTAGTGTGTGAAATATTTGACACTAGAGAAAAACCCCAAATATCACTATGCACTAATGCAAATGGTTTGGTACTTTTATATTTATGTGGAGAAAAATTAGATCTATGATGTTTAGGATAGTGATAGATTTCGCATTTTTATTTCTAAACAAAGAAGGTATCAAATGCTTCATATACATACATCAAGGGTGACCTAACCAATAATTCCACACTGTTATTTTATACTTAGAACTTGAAACAATATTCTTAGGAATGAATGAACAATACCCGTTTTGACATGGGATCCATTAGCATCTTCATATTCTTCAAAAATATAGAGACATCGTCTTTCTCAAGCATTGCCTATCATCTTCCCCGTAAAAATATTCCTAAAACTGATAATGAATTGGATAAAGATTAGCACAATATTATAGGTCTTAAGAGAGTTTACTGATAGAAATCAGGTTACAAGTAAGTTTGGGCAGATACAACACAAATTTCAAGTCTATAGACTTATTAATTAAAATAGTCCATGTACCATATGTAATACCACATTACTTTCACATTATCATTTTAAACCTAACTAACCCCCACCATATTATTATCACACCTAATATGTTTTATTGTCTCAAATTATCAAAACAGACAACAAACATCACGCACCCCTAACCCTACTAACCTACAACCATTTCCATTATTAAACAACAACACCTTAACTTTTATTTGGTTTTTGATATTTCCAAGAGTTGTGTGAAGAGTAGAGTTTTGAAGACAATTAATGAGAGAATTGAGAGAATTTCCAAGGAGTTTTTAGAGAGAAAAACCGAAACCAGTGGAGAGAGAAATAATTAGAGAGAGAAAATGTGTCAAGAGAGAGAAAGTACCTCATTCAACATCATTCGATCTCTAAATTTGGCACAGGTCCACCAATGAGAAACCATTGGAATCGCCCTCACGCTCTCCCATGCGCTGCTACATCTCCTCATCCACACGCCGCCACATCTCCTCCTCCACGCGCCCATGCACTGTCGTGCGTGCACCTCACCTTCTGGACCAAAATTTTCCCCTCATCGAGATACATAGTGTGGACACTTCGTAGCCCAAATCTAATATTTGGTTGTTGAGAAATGAGCCAAAAATGATAGTTATCGTCATTTGACCGTTCGTCCATAACCACCGTATTTCAGCAGTCACCACTACCATCACTATGATCATTTTGACGTATACTGACCATTGGTTCCTTCATTGTGAAATTTAGAGGTTGTTTGAGCTTGGTACGTGACTGTTACCATTTTGGGGTGTAAAAATAAGATTTTGAAAGTTATAGACTCAATTACATATTGGCATGATTATGAGGGAAAATCTGTAAATTCTAATTTTGATGAGTTAATAAGTAATATTTGAGAGTTTTAGGACTATATGGACATTCTAGAAAAGTTTAGGGGTTAAATTGGAAATTTAGAAAGTTTGGGGGTAAAATCATAATTTTAACAAAATTGAAGAACATGATTACAATTTTACACTTTTCAGATCTTAGCGAGGATATAGACATATAGATGACTTTTGCATGGATGAGGTAAGTACAACGCACGATGATTCCCTTAACATAATTGTTGTTAATTAATGATTGTTTTGAAAAAGTGTGTGTGTGTGTATATATATATATTACAATATAGTTATATTTATATATATATATATATGTGGAGATATTTATTGAGTTATTGGAGGTATGGGAAATATAAATTCATGATTGTGAGAATGTCGGGCATTGGTATTGAGAGACCTCACACTCAGCCTGTAGATCTTGAACCGGATGCAGCTTCATCTGGTGTTCCACTGATTATTGAGGGTAAAGAGGGTTCCAGACCTATATCTTCAGTAGTTCGATTGCCGCCCCCACCGCTATTCCTGCAACTGTACCTGACCCTATTCATATAACTATACCTAATATGACTCATGCTGCTCATTCTTCAGTTCCCCCTACAGCTACACATTTAAAAGATGTGTTGGGGAGGTTTAACGATGTAGTTTCACAGATGGTTACTAGAGGGCCAGTGGCCAACGTACCTTTTAGCAGCAATGGTAACACGAATAAGTTAGACCAGTTTCTTAATTTGGTGCCTCATCAGTTTCATGACATGGCTGATCCACTCACTGTAGAGAATTGGAAGGATGATATCGAGCACATATTCAGCATGTTAGACTTGACCGATCAAGAGAATGTTAAGTTTGCTACTTTATGATAAGAGGTGAAGCTGAGACTTGGTGGAAACACAATGAGACTGTACTGACAGATAGATTGAGATCACCAGATTATTGGAGAACCGATGGACCTAGAAGACCTTAGTATATCACGTGGGATATGTTCGAGGAAGCATTCAATGAGAAATATTCCCCTTATGCCTATCGGAGTGAGCATCATAGTCAGTTCAAGCATATTGTTAAGGACCTTGTAGTGATAGTGATGGAGTATGCGAGGCGGATGATTCCTTATCTCGCTATTATCTAGAGTTAATACGACACGAGGATGAAAATATGAGAAATTCAAGGGTGGACTAAGACATGAGATTAGATCAAGGATCTCGATTTTGGGGAAGCTGTCATACACTGTACTAGTTGACATGGCTAAGATTACAAGAGTGACATCAAAATCGAAAGACATAACATAGTAATTTTTTAGGAGACCAGTAAGAGAAGGCGAGATGAAATCTCTCAAGAGAGACTGGGTAAATCTAATAAAATATTATATTTCCCGCAACATAGTCATAATAAGATACCACCCAGAGGTACACAGAGTGCACCTTTTAGAGGACATTTTCGTGGGATTTAGACTAAGCATGGTCATCGTAGAGGCACAATACCATATGTTCATCAGAGTGCTGTGAGTGTAGCATCTCGACCTACTGGCCCATGTCGGTGCTATAATTGTGGTCAGAAAGGTCATATCAGCCTATAGTGCAACAGAGGAAAAAAATTGTTTCGAATGTTAGCAGTTTGTACATTTGGCTAGAGATTGCCCCACTAGTGGTGGATCTCAGGTAGCTGAGCCAAAAGTAGGAGGAGCAGTGACAACATGACATTGTAGAGGGACAAATTCCAGTGGTAATCATGGACGAGGCTTGAGTTTCCCAGGAAACAAAGGCAGAGGAAGTTTAAGTGGAATATATGGTGGTATAGGACAGACATCTCAGTCATATACTGCACCTGGTGATGAGAAGATAGGACTCTTCGCCATAACAGAACATGAGGCACAAGATGGTGGTGATATTATATCTGCGCATTCATTTATTACTACTACTTGTATTCCTTTGATTGTGAGTCTTTCTTCAGGGAAAGAAATCAGGATAGATACATTATATAGAGGAATAAATATTGAGATTGAGGGAAGACAACTGCCAGTTGTGCTTTACCCATTAGAGATGGAAGAGTTCGGTCTAATTTTATGGATGGATTGGCTGACAGTCCATAGAGACGTTATTGGTTGCAGCGGTAAAGAACTGAGGTTTAAAGCAGACGACGAGGAGTTCAAGGTAGTCTATGATCGTAGCTGGGTTATGGCACCTATCATTTCTGCTATGTCTGTATGTATGATGATTAGACACGGGTGCAAAGGTTTTTAATGAGTATCTCTATTGTGGAGAATGAGGAATCAACCCTGAAATTAAATATTCCAGTTGTGGGAGAGTATTATGATGTTTTTCCCGATGAGCTGTTAGGATTAACTCCTCATATTTGGAGTTCGCTATAGATTTGATGCCTGGTACCGCTCCTATTTCAGTGACTCTGTATCCCATGGCCCCGGCAGAAATGAAGGAGCTGAAAGAAAAATTACAAGAGTTGTTAGATCGGGGATTTATTAGACCCAATATTTCACCTTGGGGAGCTCTAGTATTGTTCATGAAAAAAGAAGGATGGCACCTTAAGATTATGTATTGATTATCGTCAGCTCAATAAGGTGACGGTCAAGAACTAGTTTCCATTACCTCGTATCGATGACTTATTTGATTAGCTTCAAAGAGCCTCGGTATTTTTAAAAATTGATCTTCGATCTGGATATCATCAGATAAGGATCCAAGACGCGGATATTCCAAGAATACATTCCAAATGAGATACGAGCATCATGAGTTCTTAGTGATGCCATTCGAACTTACTAATGCACCTGCAACATTCATGGATTTGATGAATAGAGTTTTCCAGCCGTATCTAGATAAGTTTTTCGTAGTGTTTATTGATAACATCCTTGTGTATTCGCCTTCTCGGGCAGATCAACAACACCTTTGATTGGTATTGAAGATTTTGAAGAGGGAATGAATATATGTCAAGTTCTCTAAATGTGAGTTTTGGCTGGTTAAAATGATATTTTTGGGACACATTATCTCAAGAGATGGTATTTATGTAGGTAGACCTACAAAAGGTTGAAGCAGTTTTGAAATGGGAGAGACCAAGAACGGTGACAAAGATTCAGAGCTTCATGACGCTACTATCGTCACATTATTTTTGATTTCTCTATTATTGTTGCTCTAATGACTCGGCTGACGAGAAAGAATGTACAATTTTTATGGACTAATGATTGTGAGAGGAGCTTCCAAACTCAGAAGTATAAATTAACTACTACATCGATACTTACTCTACCATCCGAACTTGATGGATATGTGGCTTATATTGATGCGTCACATCAAGGGTTAGAATGTGTACTGATGCAGCATGAGAGAGTGATTTCCTATGCCTCGAGACATTTGGAAGACTCATAAGAAGAATTATCCCACCTATGATTTGGAGGCATTATTTATATGGTGCCAAGTGTGAGATTTATACCGATCATAAGAGTATGAATTATCTTTCCACTCAGAAAGAGCTGAATTTGAGGCAGAGAGATATTGGATGGAGTTCCTTAGTGACTATGATTGTACTATTAATTACCATATAGGAAAGACCAATGTAGTTGCTGATGCACTGAGTAGGAAGAATATGGAAAATTGCGGTTTTTAAGGCCAATCAAATGTTGTTTGAGGAAATGGCAGCGTTACATTTGAATTTTGAGATATTCGACAATGAAGGTCTTCTTGCCCATATGAAGGTCTGACCTACACTTATAGATAGACTCAAACAGCACAGAACGAGGATGATCAATCTAGAAAGTGGAGGGCAAAGATTGCAAAGAATAAGAATACTACCTTCAGACTGAATTCAGATGACATATTACTTTTTGGTGATAAAGTGGTCGTACCACTATAGGAACACTTAAGCATGAGATCTTGGATGAGGCTAACGATACTCCATATAATATGAATCATTTGAGCACCAAGATGTATCAAAATCTTAAGAAGATATAGTGGTGGCCGGAAATGAAGAGAGATATTTCAGAGTTTGTATCTCGATGTTTGGTTTATCTGCAGGTTAAAGTAGAACATCAACATCCAATCAGATTACTCCAGCCTCTACCTATACCTGAGTGGCTGTTGGAAAAAATTACGATAGACTTGTAGTAGGGCTGTCGAGGACACATAAGGGTTTTGATGTAATTTTTAGTGTTCCTAGAAAATGCCAAGGATCTCTAATCATGATATATGTCTGAATACTCAAAGAAGTTACATAAAAACTTACATTGAGCGGATTTGATGGAAGTATGAAGTTCAAAAGTTTCGATGTTGGTGAAGAGCTCCAAGTCCTTTATTTGTATTCCAAACTCTAGGATTGGTTTCCCTATCACCTTGAATGACTCCTTGATAGTGCTAGCTTGAAGAAATTTTGAAACAAAATTTCTAAGTGTAGAAAGGAAGCTCTCGGCTTTGTGTGAGGGAGAGAGAGAGCAATTTTTGTTTTGTGTATTTGATCTTCTGAAAATCAATTAACATTTACCAATCCAATTTTAGGTATATGTCATTCCAAATGATTAAAAAAAATACAAAGTGTGGTTGTTTGGCTTGAGTGTAGAATAAACAATCCTACTCTTTCACTCAACCATTACCAAATTCCATAAAATGTCAAACATATTGATGTAAGTTGGTGGGCCCCACTTTAAATTCAAAATCTATGTGGGCCCGCTCAACACATTCGGGCTCGGGTTCGTTTAATCCAACTAAACAAATTTGTCGTTGCAACATTATTATTAAAGTCGCTTACGAATTAATTCTAAATTAATTCATTTCCCCGAATTAAAATCCAATTTTAATTTCGCTTTGAAATCTAATTTCAATTAATATATCTGATATATTATTTAATCGATTAATTCCAAATTAATCGTTCTCTCTCTACTATTCGAATTTTATCCCAAATAAATTATTGCCGCAATTAATCCTGGATTAATTTCCTCTCTCTCATAGTTAATCCTAGATTAATTCTGTTCGAGTCAAACGTCATCGGTGAATCTTTGGGAAGCGACCCATGAGATTTCTTGGATATGTTGGCAGTAAATCTAATCGTCGAACTATCCGAACACGTGCGTACCCCGTACCACGTTCTTACTGATTTACAAGACATGGTTGGCTTCTAGCAAAGCACCGTGCCTACCCAATTCTTCAGAAATACATAATCTTTATCAAATGTAGTATACTAAGTATTGCGTATTACGATCCAGTATCGGATGTCACAAGCTAGGCCTGGCGCTGGAATTGTGTCTGCCCCGTACGAAGCATATATCGGACCACTAGCAACTATTTTATTTAATCAGATAATCATGACCTTGTCATATTATCCCGATAGTTGCAACATATTAGAGTAACAGTTTTGTATCCCTACGTGATCATCATCTCCATATGACTGAAGTGACACTTTCATCTTGACATCACACCCAATACACTATAATTCTCAAAAAACCCAGAAGAGGCGTACACATAACCTGTTAAAGCCCCAGATGACCAAAACCAAAGTGTATTGATTGTCGCAAGTATTAACGATGCAAGTCTCAGGTTAAGACCAAATACACCTACCCTTATTCGGATTCCCATAGACACATAGTCATACTACCAATGACATTCCGATGGGTCTATCCAGAGCGAAGCTGTTTCCGTACCATCGGAAAATAGAACCTCCTATTACACTTGCATGAGTATCAAATACCCAAATATATGAGAACTATGTAGTTACGCTTCTGTAACGCGCACAAGTGCAATACTAGTCTATTCTGCATTATCGATGTCCAGTCTCGATAATACTACGACTATGGATATTTAATGATTAAACCTTACGTGGATTGATACTGTCTCATATCTTATTAATGAGAACTAATTATAAGGACTTTTATCATATATATATTCAAGTAATCTAATTACAAAATGCTAAAATAGCATTTCCTTGGTCACATAGTTAATTTGTACAAAAACCACAATGTCTTTTACAAATAGTGATTCTATGGGTCATAATTGTCCAACAATCTCCCACTTGGCCTATAGCCAATCACTCAAGTATCTAACACCCGAACTATGTACATGTCGCTCAAATTTTTACTGAGAAATAGCTTTCGTAGCGGATCTACAATGTTCTCATCTGATGTGACCTTCTCGATCTTCACATCGCCACGATGTATGATCTCACGAATCAGATGGAAATGTCAAAGTACATGTTTGGATCATTCATGAGACCGCGGTTCCTTAGCCTGCGCTATAGCCCCATTATTGTCATAATACAAAGGAATGAGCTCAGCTGCTAATGGAACTACTCCTAATCTAATTAGGAATTTACGGATCCAAACTGCCTCTTTTGATGCTTCAGCTGCAGCGATATATACCGCTTCTGTTGTTGAATCGGCAACAGTCTATTGGTTGGAAGATTTCCAGCCCACTGGTCTGTTGTTCATACAAAATATGTACCCGGATTGCGACTTACTGTCGTCTTTATCAGTTTGGAAACTTGCATCGGTAAACCCAATTACCTCAAGTTCTCCATCTCCATAGATTAAGAAAGCATCCTTAGTTCATCTAAGATACTTAAGGATGTTCTTAACCGCAACCCAGTGACCATCACCTGGATCGGCCTGATAGCGACTACACATGCTCAAAACATACGAGACATCATGTCGCGTACATATCATGGCATACATGATCGATCCGACGGCTGAAGCGAACGGGATCCGACTCATATTGTCTCTCTCATCTTAAGTTTTATGACACATGTCCTTAGATAGAGAGACGCCATGTGACACTGGCAATTGTCCCCACTTAGACTGATCCATGTTGAATCTCTTCAACACTTTGTCAATGTACGAACAGTGGGAGAGTCCAAGCAGCTTTCTAGATCTATCCCTGTAGATCCTTATTCCTAGAATAAAAGCTGCTTCTCTCATATCTTTCATGGAGAATTTTAATGAAAGCCAAGTTTTCACTGATTGTAGCATGGGAATGTCATTGCCAATAAGCAATACATCATCAATGTAAAGGACAAAGAATGACAGTGCGCTCCCACCAACCTTCTTATATACACAAAGATCATCCTCATTTTGAACGAAATCATATTCTTTTATGATCTCATCAAAACGTTGGTTCCAAGAACGCGATGCTTGCTTCAATCCATAAATGGATCGATTTAACTTGCAAACCTTATTTTCATGTTTTGGTATGACAAAACCGTCAGGTTGTTGCATATAAACATCCTCCAAAAGGTTTCCATTATGGAAAGGGGTTTTGAAGTCCATCTGCCATATTTCATAATCGAAATATGCAGCAATAACAAGTATTATCCGAATGGATTTAATCATGGCAACTTGTGAAAAAGTTTCATCGTAATCGACACCATGTCATTGACGATACCTTTTCGCTACAAGCCTAGCTTTGTACATTTGTATGTTGCCATCCACGTCCGTCTTATTCTTGAAGACCCATTTACAACCAATAGGCTTTACGCCTTCTGGTGCATCAAACAGTGTCCAAACTTGGTTGGTATACATGGAATCCATTTCGGACTTCATGGCATCTTGCCATAAAGTGGAGTCGATACCTTGTATCGCTTCCTCATACGTAGCCAGCTCATTATCCTCAATAAGATTAATATCTACGTGAGGTGAGATCAGAAACCTATACCTCTCAGGTTATTTTTTGACTCTCTCCGATCTACGCGGTTCTTGTGTATTAGAAGATTATGGTACAGTTTCATCCCTGATGAACTGTTCGTGTTCCGTTAATGAATCGATGCCAGGAACAGTATCACTGCAATTTTCATCGAGTTCTACTTTCCTCCCACTTACCACTGCTGATTTAGGAATTCCTTTTCGGGGAAAACCGCATATAGAGCAACAAATACCTTATTTTCTTGTGGGTGGTAGAATTAATATCCTTTGGTTTCCCTAGGATAACCTACAAATAGGCACTTATCCGATTTGGGTTCTAGTTTGGTACCATCCAACGTTTAATATATTCCCAACATCCCCAAATCTTCAGGAATGAGAAACCCGGTTTCTTTCCTGTCCATATTTCATATGGAGTCTGTTGAAAAGACTTTGACGGAACCTTATTCAAAATAAGTATTGCACTGTTCAATGCATATCCCTAGAGGAAATTGGCAGCTCTGTGCGACTCATCATAAACCTTTCATGTCCAACAAAGTTCAGTTTCTCCATTCGGACACACCATTTAATTGAGGTGTTCCAGGAGGAGTCCATTGTGAAAGAATACCTTACTCTTTCAACTAATCGACAAACTCATTGCTTAAGTATTCTCCACCACGATTCGACTGTAATATTTTAATACTTTTACCGGTCTGTTTTCTAATTCGTGTCGAAACTCTTTGAATTTCTCAAAGGTTTCTCACTTATGTCTCAAAAGATACACATAACCATAACGCGATGCATCATCCATAAAGGTTACAAAGTATTCATATCCACCTCTAGCCTGGCTAGACATGGGCCGACATACGTCACTATGAACAAGGGCTAACAGTTCGGTGGCATGTGCACATTTCCCGCTAAAACGTGCTTGAGGCATTTTGCCTAATAAACAAGATTCGCAGACGTCATATGAATTTGGATCAAATCCGTCCAAGTATCCACTCTTCGAAAATGTGGATATACGAGTCTTGTTAATGTGTCTCAGACGATAATGCCACATATAAGTTTCATATTTGTCTTAATTTAAGCCTTTTGTTTTTCATGTTATATGTTTGAGATTGATTTATATTTAAAATATAAAGACCATTATTAACATCAGCACTGCATATCTCAAAATCATTTTTATAAACAAAACAGCCGGTGTTTCTGAATACAAAAGTATACCCACATTGGGTTAGACAAGATACATATATAATTTTTCTAGTCAAACTATGTACATAAAGAGTATGATAAAGTAAGTACATGCCCCGAGGCAGTTCCAAAATATAGGTCCCAACAGCCAAAACGGCAACTCTAGTCCCATTTCCAACTCGAGGTCGATCTCTTCTGAAGCCAGTCTCCTGCTAATCTGCAGATCCTGCACATCATTACATATATGAGTACCAAAACCAGAATCAAAAATCCAATTTTTAAAACTAGAAATAGACATGTTATTTCAATAACAAACATACCTGAAGCTGGAGCCTTGCCCGCCTTCACTTTCTTCATGTGCGCCTTGTTCTCATGGCAGTCACGCTTCCAGTGACCCCGTTCTCCACACTGTAGGCAGACATCTTGGGATTTGTCCTTTGTTTTCCCAGAAGACTTTGATGATTTGGCCTTGCCCTTTCTATTCTTATTCTTCTTCACACCTCCAGTAGCCTTCGGCCAAGCCTTGGCATTCTGAGATGTCAAAGTAAAGTGCGCCTCACGCTTCTTGCCCTTTAAAAGCTCATTTTCTGCCTTTTTCAGCATTTCCATGAACTCTCCAAGAGTCTTCTCTTGGTTCATCATATTGTAGTTCATGATGAACCCGCTCCAGTTGTCAGGAAGAGACTGTAAGATCAAATCTATGGAAGTCTCAACCTCAAAGGTTATTCCTAGCTGACCCAACTGTTCAATGTTAGCAATCATCTGTGACACATGGTGCTCGACAGATGTACCCTCTCACATACGAGAGCGAAATAGCTTCTTTTGCAACTCGTACTTCGTGATCTAAGGTTAGATCGGCGAAGGTCCCTAAATTTCAACATCATTTTGTAGGGATCCAATCCCTTGTTTTGACGAAGAAATTATGGGGTCATTGCAGCAAGCATGATAGATTGAGCAGTTGAGTTGTCATCACTGTGATTCTTCCAAAGCTCAATCAGCTGCTCAATTCCGGGCTTAGGCCCAAGAGGTCTCTCTATCGTATAGAGCAATCTCTCAGCTGCCAGGACAATCCTGAGGTTCATATCCCAGTTATGAAAGTTCGCACCATTAAAGATATTTTCGCCCATAATAATGTCCATAACGTTGATCTTTCCGGCCATCTTAATTGTAATAGTCTAACTATGCAATTAATGATTACGGGTACAGTCCAACTGTTAAAAGAAAATAATAAAATATTAGTCCAAATGGGAGCGCGTATTTGGCAAGTATTTGAACGAAATTGCAAATTAATACTGGCCTCCCACTAATTTTCGGCGAGCCTCTAATCCTTTGTTGAGTACTCGGGAAACCTAGTTTCCTAGTGGGCTAGGATCCCGTTAAATAACACACAACCTTGACTTTGGCCAACAAGCTGTATGAAACTTAACTAGATAGATCTCTAAGATTAATTGGATCTCATCCAATTTTTAGATCCGGTGGGTGGACCTCCAAGTCCGAAACATATATCCAATATATCCAATATATTTCCTAACCTTTTCCTATGAATCAACTAAGCATTGGCTTTGGCTCAACAAGCTTAGTGATTCCAGTTAAGCGGGACCCATTGACAGTGGGAAAGCTTCGTAATCCACGTCGATGAACTAGAAGTGACCTTGACTTTCTTGGGTTTTCTAGGTCAAACCAAGATCAAATTAAGCAATGAAATGTGCGAATACAACAAAGTAAAGTTGCAGAAATACCCACTTTGATCGGCTTTGTGATGCGATGAACACAAAAATTTCTCCTTGAGACTCTCGGCCAAGCCCTTGGTTGTGCTCCTTGTGTTGATCTTCAAGCTCCAAGCTTTGAATGTAGATTCCATGCTCATAGATGGGTTTCCCTATCACCTTTGAATGATCTCTTTAGTGTGCTAGCACTTGGAAAAATTTGCAACAAATTGTTTCCCTAAGTCTTGTGTGACTCTCGGCCAAGCCAAGAGAGGAGAGAAAAAATGGTACTTTGTCGTGAGTGAGGGAGAGAAGAGAGAAGAGTTGTGTTGTTCAATTTTTTTTTTAAGTGTATTTGATTTCCAAAACTCAAATTATGATATACCAAATCCAAGATTTGGTATTAGTCATTCAACAAAAATGACTAAACAATTACAAAGTGTGTTAAGATTGCCTTGAGTGAGAAACAAGTAAAGCAAGTTTTAAACTCTACCAACAACTTCCATCACTAGTCACAAGTGTGATAAAAGTCAAGTGGGTCCCACCACTTGTAAATTCCAAATTTACGTCGAACAATCTCAACGCGAAACTCCACTAGGGCTCGGGTTCGTTAATTCCGAATTAACGAATTTTCCGTTGCGACGTAATTAAATCAAATTTAATTAAATAATTATGCATAGCAAAATTACTATTCACGTCGCTAGCAAATTAATTCTAAATTAACTCGTTCGCCCGAATTAAAATCTAATTTTAATTCCGCGTCGAAATCTAATTTCGTTTAATATATCGAATATATTATTTTATCGATTAATTCCAAATTAATTGTTCTCTCTCTTTAAATAGTATTTTATCCCAGATAAAATTTCTCCGCAATTAATCCTAGATTAATTTTCTCTCTCTTATAATTAATCTCAGATTAATTATTTCCGAGTCATACGTCATCGATGAATCTTCGGGAAGCGACCCATGAGATCCCTGGATATGTTGGCAGTAAATCTGGTCGTCGGACTATCCGAACACGTACGTACCTAGTACTACATTTTTACCGATTTACAAGACATGGTTGGCTTCTAGCAAATCACCATGCCTACCGAATTCTCCAGAAATATAGTTAAAGGAATATATAATCTATGTCAGGCGTAGTATACATAGTATTGCGTATTGCGATCCAGTATCAGATGTCACATGCTAGGCCTGGGGCTGGAATTGTGTCTGCCCCGTACGAAACATATATCAGATCTCTGGTAACTAGTCTCTATAATCGGATAAACATGACCTAGTCATATTATCCCGATAGCTGGAGCATACAAGAGTACCAGTTCCTTATCCTACGTGACTATCATCTCCATATGACTGGAGTGATACTTCCATCTCGACATCACACCCAATACACTACGATTCTCAATATACCCTGAAGAGGCGTACACAGAACCTGTTAAAGCCCTGGATGACCAAAACCAAAGTATATTGATTGTCGCAAGTATTAGCGATGCAAGTCTCAGGTTAAGACCAAATACACCTACCCTGATTCGAACTTCCATAGACACATAGTCATACTACCAATGGAATTTCGAGGGGTCTATCCAGAGCGAAGCTGTTTCCATACCATCGGTAAACACAACCTCCTATCACACTTGCATAAGTATCCAATACTTAAATATATGAGAACTATGCCATTATGCTCCCACAACGCGCACAAGTGCAATACTAGTCTATTCCGCATTATCGATGTCCAATCTCGATAATACTACGATTAGGGATTTTTTAATGATTAAACCTTAATGGATTAATATTGTCTCATATCTTATTAATCCGGAACTAATCATATGGACTTTTATCATTTATTATATCCCGGTAAAATCCAATTACAAATGATAAAAGAGAAATTTCATTTGTCACATAGTTAATTTGTACAACAACACCATGTTCTGTACAAATAGTGATGCTATGGGTCATAATTGTCCAACAGACTTTGGCCAACAAGTCACAACTGCCCAAGACATGTGATATAGAACAAAGCTTTCGTGGTTCTAACACATCCGCGATGGACATTGATCTTGACTTTGGCCAACAAACCACTGCCAATCTTGGATCTTGAGAGAGAACCACTCAATGGAAGGAAAGCGCTTAATATTGTATTGAGGGTTTTTCACGTAAATTGGCAACCAATTTATTATCTTTGATTAGGTCTCATTATACACCCTTAAGCATGCATTCTAAAAGCATATTAAGGCGCAGAATAAATAATAATGATATGTGGATGGATATTTAACAAATTATTCCTAGAACAAATCTCTCAATTTCCTCTCTCCCGCTAGCACTATTCTAACCTCTACCCAATTACATAATACAATAAAGAAACCTCATTAACATTGAGGGGAATTGGTGAGAAGAGAAATATAAAGAGTCAAGAGATAAAACGCTGGACACGCAAGTCCAATTTAATAAATTCTAAATTTATTATAACAATTTCAAAAATTACCCTCACCCATCTAATATCCATCAGATATACATTATTCATATAATACATCCATGTATTCACACAAAGCATGTTATTCAATCAATCTAATCCAATTAATTAATCTTTGAATTAATGACCATCCAATGTTCAAACAACGATTTGATTTGCGTGAGTCCAACTCGTTTGAGAATAAGTACTCAAAGTACGTATTCTTGAATTATATCGAACTATAATTTTAAATCCAATTTAATTTGTATCCAATACTAATTCGTATTTAATTCCAAATTAAATAATTACACTTATTTATGTGCCTTTTAGACTTAGATTCAAAATCCAATCTAATTGGGTCTCAAAGGCCCAATTAACATCCAATGTCAATTTAATTAAAGTCCAATGCGCTTTTTAATTAATTCTTAAGGCATGGACTTTGGAAACCAAAGCCCAATAAGGAATCACCCTTTGCCATAAAATCATTTTGGCCCATTAGGCCCAATTAAATATTTAAAGGCCCAATTATTATATTTGGACTTTATGGAATAGTTTTAGGCCCAATTGGATCCAATCCAATTGCCCTAAACCAAGCTTGGCCCAACCAAGCCCATTAAGCCAAATACAACAATATTAGCCCAAATTTCACATTAATTTTAATAAGTAATAGCCATAATTAATTAGTTAAGCCAATATTTCCAAAACACCAATTAAACTAATTAGTCATGCTTTAATTTATTCAATTAATGTCCAAAACAATTGAAGCAAAATCAATCAATTTCATGCTTATGGTATTCACGAAAATTTTCATAATTATATCCAATTTTGATTTCAATCAATTAAATCAACAATCAATATACACATCATGCTTTAAATATATCAAATGGTCTAAAATCAAAAAATCACCATGATATATTCTTAGGGTAGATTCGGCTAAGCCTAGGAATTTAAGGAAAATTAATGTAATCAATTTTTCTCAAATTTTGAGATGTATAAATCTAATTCATCATCATCCAAGCTCAACCAAACAAACAATTTGAAGAAATCATGCTCAAAACATAAAAACCCCAAATTAAAATATATAAACCCTAAACTCATTTCATGCTTAGAAAAGGCTCTGATACCATTGTTAGTGTTCCTAGAACATGCCAATGATCTCTAATCATGATATGTGTGTGAATACTCAAAGAAGTTGCGGAAAAACTTACATTGAGTGGATTTGATGGAAGTATGACGTTCAAAACTTTTGACGTTGGTGAAGAGCTCCAAGTCCTTTCTTTGTGTTCCAAACTCTAGGATTGGTTTCCCTATCACCTTGAATGACTCCTTGATAGTTCTAGCTTGAAGAAATTTTGAAACAAAATTTCTAAGTGGAGAAAGGAAGCTCTCGGCTTTGTGTGAGGGAGAGAGAAAGCAATTTTTTGTTTTTTTTTTTTGTATTTGATCTTCTAAAAATCAATTACCATTTACCAAATCCAATTTTAGGTATATGTCATTCCAAATGATTAAAATAATATAAAGTCTGTTGGTTTGGTTTGAGTGTAGAATAAGCAATCTTACTCTTTCACTCAACCATTACCAAATTCCATCAAATGTCAAACATATTGATGTAAGTTGGTGGGCCCCACTTTAAATTCAAAATCTAAGTGGGCCCGCTCAACAGACTTCGGACTCAGGTTCGTTTAATCCAACTAAACGAATTTACCATTGCGATATTATTATTAAGGTCCTTTACAAATTAATTCTAAATTAATTCGTTTGTCTGAATTAAAATCCAATTTTAATTCCGCTTTGAAATATAATTTCATTTAATATATCCGAATATTATTTAATCGATTAATTCTAAATTAGTCGCTCTCTCTCTACTATTCAAATTTTATCCCATGTAAATTCTTGCCACAATTAATCCTATATTAATTTCCTCTCTCTCATAATTAATCCTAGATTAATTCTGTTCGAGTCAAACATCATCGGTGAATCTTTGGGAAGCGACCCATGAGATTCCCGGATATATTGGTAGTAAATCTGGTCGTCGGACTATCTGAACATATCCGTACCTTGTACCACGTTCTTACCGATTTACAAGACATGGTTGGCTTCTAGCAAAGCACCGTGCCTACCCAATTCTCCAGAAATATTCTTTTAAGGAATACAAAATCTTTATCAAGCGTAGTATACTAAGTATTGCGTATTACGATCCAGTGTCGGATGTCACATGCTAGGCCTGGGGCTGGAATTGTGTATACCCCGTACGCAGCATATATCAGATCACTAGGAACTAGTCTCTTTAATCAGATAATCATGACCTTGTCATATTATCCTGATAGTTGCAACATATTATAGTACAAGTTCTGTATCCCTACGTGATCATCATCGCCATATGACTGAAGTGACGCTTCCATCTTGACATCACACCCAATACACTACGATTCACAATAAACCCAGAAGAGGCGTACAAAGAACCTGTTAAAGCCCCGGACGACCAAAACCAAAGCGTACTGATTATCGCAAGTATTAGTGATGCAAGTCTCAGCTTAAGACCAAATACACCTACCCTGATTCGGATTCCCATAGACACATATTCATACTACCAATGGGATTCCGAGGCGTCTATCCAGAGCGAAGATGTTTCCATACCATCGGCAAACAGAACCTCATATTACACTTGCATGAGTATCCAATACCCAAATATATGAGAACTATATCGTTATGCTTCCATAACGCGCACAAGTGCAATACTAGTCTATTCTGTATTATCGGTGTCCAGTCTCGATAATACTATGAATAGGGATATCTAATGATTAAACCTTACATGGATTGATATTGTCTCATATCTTATTAATACGGAACTAATCATAAGGACATTTATCATATACATATTCAAGTAATCTAATTACAAAATGATAAAATAGCAATTTCCTTTATCACATAGTTAATTTGTACAAAAACCACAATGTCTTTTACAAATAGTGATGCTATGGGTCATAATTGTCCAAGAGTAATTTGGGTGATAGAGGATCGATTGTCTAAATCTGCCCATTTTCTGTTGATTCGAGTTATATGGGGACTAGAGAGGCTAGCAAAATTGTATGTGGAGCAAATTGTGTGGCTACATGGTGTACCATTATCGATTATATCAGATAGAGATGCCATATTTACTTCTCATTTTTGGCAGAATTTCAAGAAGTCTATGGGGTCGAAGATTTCTATGAGCACTGCATTCCACCCACAAACTGACAGACAGTCACAACATACTATTCAGACGTTAAAAGATTTGATGAGATCGTGTGTATTGATGTTAAATGGAAGTTAGGATGAGCCGTTACATCTAATAGAGTTTTCCTATAACAACAGCTTCCAGGCTAGTATCAGTATGGTTCCATTCGAGGCTCTGTATGAGAGGAGATGCAAGACTCCTGTTTTTTGGGGCGAGGTTGGAGATAGACAGATTCATGGTTCTGATTTGGTAGATATGACATCAGTGAGGATCAAATTGATTCGAGCTAGATTGTTAGAGGTGAAAAGTCGATAGAAGAGTTACATTGACAAAAGAAAGAAGGTCATTGAGTTCCAAGTAGGGGATAAAGTTTTCTTGAAAGTCTCACCTTGGAAATGAGTACTGAGATTTGGCTGGAAATGGAAGTTGGCATCGCGTTATATTGGTCTTTATGAGATTTTGGAGAGTGTAATCAAAGTGGCATATCGTTTGGAATTACCCCCAGAATTCAAAAGAATTCATAAAGTATTTCATGTATCAATGCTGAAGAAATATGTACCAGATCCTACTCACATCTTGGAGAGCCAATCGGTAGAGTTGAGCGAGAATCAGACATATGAAGATAAGCCTGTGAAGATCGTAGATCAAAAGGTTCAAAAGTTTAGATACAGATGTATTACACTTGTGAAGGTCATGTGGTTTAATCATCACATATAGGAGGCGATTTGGGAAGTGGAATATGACATGAGGGAGAAATACCTAGAGTTGGTCGAGGATTGAGAAATTTCGATGATGAAATTTTTATAAGGTGGGTAGATTGTACTACCACATTATTATCACGTTATCATTTTAAACCTAACTAATCACCACCACATTATTATCACAACTATTATGTTTTATTGTCTCCAAATTATCAAAACAAACAACAACCATCACCTGCCCCTAACCCTACTAACCTACAACCATTTCCATTATTAAAAAACAGTAAGTTAGATTTTTGTTTGGTTTTTGATATATCCAATAGTTGTGTGAAGTGCAGAGTTTTGAAGACAATTAAAGAGAAATTGAGAGCATTTCCAAGAAGTTTTTAGAGAGAAAAATAGAAACCAGTAGAGAGAGAAAAAGTGTGTCAGAGAGAGAAAGTTCCTCACTCGATGTCGTCTGATCACTGATTCCGGTGAGTGACCACATCTTGAGAATCCTCCCGATGAGATGAAACCAACGACACCGGTCCGCGCCGCCAGACGCGCCCTCATGCTCTCCCACACACCATAACATCTCTTCATCCACGCGCCGTAACATGTGCATGTCACCTCCCGAACCCGAATTTTCCCCTCATCGAGATACGTAGTATGGACACTTCATTTGCCCAAATCTGACCTTAAGTTGTTGAGAAACAAGCTAAAAAATATAGTTATCATCGTTTGACTGTTCGTCGGTAACCAGCGTGCTTCAGCCATCACCACCACTATCACTGTGATCCTTGTGACGTATATTAACCATTAGTTCATTCGTTGTGAAATTTGGAGATCGTTGCAGCTTGGTATATGATTGTTACTATTTTAGGGTGTAAACATAAGATTTTTAAAGTTTTGGACTTAATTGCATATTGGCATGATATTGAAGGTAAATCTGTAAATTATATTTTCAGGGGTTAATAAGTAATATTTGAGAGTTTTAGGACTATATGGACATAGTAGAAAATTTTTGGGGTTAAATTGGAAATTTTGAAAGTTTGGGGGTAAAATCATAATTTTAGCAAAATTGAAAGACCTGATCATATTTTTACGTTTTTCAAATCTTAGCGAGGATATAGATATATAGAGGACTTTTTCCTGGATTGAGGTAAGTACAACACTCGATGATTCCCTTAACATAATTATATGTTGATTGATAGTTGTTGTGAAAGTGTGTGTGTGTGTATATATATATATATATATTATATATATATTATTGTATAATTATAGTTATATATATGTGTGTATATATATATATTATATTTATGTGTGGAGATATTTATTGAGTTATTGGAGGCATGAAAAATATAAATTCATGATTGTTGAGATGAGATTGATGGATTGAATGTGAGATTTGATTGTATTGGATGATGTGTGTTGTTATGTTATGCTGCCGAGTTTTGTATAATAGTGGTTGGAGATGAGATAAGCTGCGATGAGAGATGAGATGAGATAAGATGATATGTGATGAGAGAGCTCATGAGAGGCTATGCGATGTTATGCATAATTAGTGGTGGAGCGTGTTTGAGTTCCCACTTACACATTTATGCGAGATGATATGGTGGGAAACCTTGTGAGTTGTGATGAGGTAATCTCCCATTTATTTCAATCTAATATTATACCAGATCCGGATTACAACCATGTTTGATAGATGTTTGTACTGTTGTGAGAATGGTTGCTTGAGATGATGCTTATTATAGAATATGTTATTTTCAAATATTATTACACACATACACATATATATACACATATGCATATTTTATTGGTGAGGTCATGTTGAGAGTATGAATGCTTTACTTACTGAGCTGTTTAAGCTCACCCCCTTTTCCCAAACATCCCAGGTAGTTCGTCAGCACAACAATAGCAGTACTAGGATTTGATCCACGTGCCATAGTCACTTTTCGGGTTGGTCTAGACATTTAGGATATTATTTTCATGTTTTTAAGATTTGTGTTAAGAACTTTAATATTGGAGGCTTTATTCGGAGATTTGCTAAATTGTAATTTAATAAGCATTATTTTCTTTCCATATATGTTTGAATTGCGTGATATGTAGGATGTTTGAACTAAAGAGGTCCACGAACCCCTTTCTAGGGTTAGGCCCGCTCTAGGGAGTGGATTGTGACACCATCAACTAAAGCAAATGAACCATCAATAATTTCAACTTGAGATTACTATAATAAGGTGAAAAGGATTGAAATAAAGTTTGACATTCGGTCATATGATCAGTAGCCCCTGAATCAATGATCCAAGGTTGTGACTTTGAGTTATTAATGGTAAAAGCTTTTGGGTGATTACCTTTTTGAACCTTATTAGTAGATGGATTATGGTTACCATTAATAATCTTGTAGAGGTTGTTGATTTGATCATTTAAATCACTAAACTGATCATGATCTCCATGATTTTCTTCATTACCTTGAAGTCTAACTTGGTTAGCACCACAATCACAGTTCTGTTGCTTGAACTGGGGTTTTAGATTATTGTGAAACTCATTCTCCTTCAATTTCTCTGGTTTACCATGAAAATGTCAAAAATTCCCTTTTATGAATTGGAGCAGGAATAGTTTATGTATATATGTCTGCGACTGGAAGAGAAATATTTGCAGTAATATCCTGCTGGACTTCTGAATTTATCTCCCCTTGAAGTACAATTGGGTAGAATAGATTTGATTCAAAAAATATGACATCCAATGTGACAAATACCTTCTTAATTGTGGGTGAGTAACACTTATACCCATTTTGTGTGGCTGAATATAAAAGGAAAATACATTTTATTGCTCTATGGTCAAGTTTGGATCTATGAATATTGTCAACTTGAACAAAGATGGTTTTTAGAGGTATTTTAGACAATTGTTGTTGGACAATTATGACCCATAGCATCACTATTTGTAAAAGACATGGTGTTTTTGTACAAATTAACTATGTGACAAAGGAAATTGCTCTTTTATCATTTTGTAATTGGATTACTTGTATATATAAATGATAAAAGTCCTTATGATTAGTTCCGGATTAATAAAATATGAGACAATATTAATCCATGAATGGTTTAATCATTAAATATCCATAGTCGTAGTATTATCGAGACTGGACATCGATAATGTGGAATAGGCTAGTATAACATTTGTGCGCGTTATGGAAGTTTAATAGCATAGTTCTCATATATTTAAGTATTGGATACTTATGCAAGTGTGATAGGAGGTTTTGTTAGCCGTTGGACCGGGAACAGCTTCCCTCTGG
Source organism: Zanthoxylum bungeanum (assembly GCA_019454045.1). Taxonomy (NCBI): domain Eukaryota; kingdom Viridiplantae; phylum Streptophyta; class Magnoliopsida; order Sapindales; family Rutaceae; genus Zanthoxylum; species Zanthoxylum bungeanum. Next base: position 25,074 of record SKCR01015762.1, read on the forward strand.
ATAGAACCATCGGAATCCCATTGGTAGTATGCCTTTGTGTCTATGGGAATCCGAATCAGGGTAGGTGTATATGGTTTTAACCTGAGACTTGCATCGCTAATACTTGAACAATCAGTATACTTTGGTTTTGGTCGTCCGGAGCTTTAACAGGTTCTGTGTACGCCTTTTCTAGGTATACTGAGAATCGTAGTGTATTGGGTGTAATGTCAAGATGGAAGTATCACTTCAGTCATATGGAGATGATGATCACACATGGATACATAACTAGTACTCTTAAATGCTGCAGCTATCAGGATAATATGACTAAGTCATGATTATCTGATTACAGAGACTAGTTGCTAGTGATCCGATATATGCTTCGTATGGGGCAGACACAATTTCAGCCTTAGGCCTAGCATGTGACATCCGATACTGGATCGTAATACGCAATACATAGTATAATATGCCTGATATAGATTATATATTCTTCGTTGAATATTTCTGGAGAATTGGGTAGGAATGGTGCTTTGCTAGAAGCCAACCATGTCTTGTGAATCGGTGAGAACATGGTACGCGGTATGCACGTGTCGGATAGTCCGACAACCGAATTTAATGCCAACATATCGAGGGATCTCTTGGGTCGCTCCCAAAGATTCACCGATGACATTTGACTCGAACATAATTAATCTGGGATTAATTAAGAGAGAGAAAATTAATCTGGGATTAATTATGGTAAGAATTTATCTGGGATTAAATTTGGCTAGAAGAGAGAACGTGATTAATTTGGAATTAATCGATAAAATAAATTTAATAGTTAAATTGGATTTTACTATTTAATTTATTTAATTGTGCTAAAATAATATATTGGATATATTAATTGAAATTGGATTTCAATACGGAATTGAAATTGGATTTTAATTCAAGCGAACGAATTAATTTGGAATTAATTCGTAAGCGACTTTCGTAAAATTTTGCTAGACATTATTATTTAATTAAATTGGATTTCATTAAGTCGCGACGGAAATTTCGTTTAATCGGATTAAACGAAACCGGGCCCAAAGTGTGTTGTGTAAGCCAACTTAAATATGGAATTTAAAATTGGGTGGGACCTATCAATTTACATTACATGTCACTCTTGTGATGGAAGTAGTTGGCAATTAAAATGAAACTTTTAAAACACAAAACACATGTGTTTAAAATGATTTTGGAAGTCAACTTTTGACTTAAGTTTTTGAAAACACAAAATCAACTATTCATTCTCTCTTCCCTTTTAAAAACCGTGAGCTCCTCTCCCTACTATGGAAATTTTATTGCAAAATTTCTCCATTGCTAGCATATGAGGAGTCAACGAAAGGTGATAGGGAAACTCACCCTTGAGTTGGAACAACAAATGAAAGCTTGGAGCTTCTAGTCACAAGGAGTTTTTAGAAAATTCAAAGCCGATCAATGTGAGTATTCCGCAACTCCCTTTTATTTTATTCACACATAAATCTTGTTTATGATCCTTGGGCATGTCTATGACACTAACAATTGTACATTATGATATGTAGCTTTTAGAAGATCTATATGAGTTATATATTGTAATATCCTATATGGTAATCTATTGATATAATATGTGGCAGTCATAATTGCACCCCCAATAGTATTTAGGTATATTTGAACCAAACATGATTGCCCTGGCTACTTCTAATATGTGTTTATTTTTCTTTTCAGCTACCTCATTTTGTTGTGGTATTTCAATGCATGAACTTTGATGAATGTTATAAGAAAAATTAGTTCAAGGTTGAGTTGATATTATATATGGCATTATCATATCTAAGCATTGCAATCTTGGTTTGGAATTGCGTACAAATCATGTTATAAAAATTATGCACTATTATTGAGGTTTCAGAGTTAATTTTCATGTGGAAAACCCAACAAAGACAGGTGTGATCATTTATAAATATTATGAACCATTTTAGTGTGTGAAATATTTGAAACTCTAGAATGACCCCAAATATCACTATGCATCAATGCAAATGATTTGGTACTTTTATATTTATGTGGATAAAAGTTGGATTTATGATGTTTTGCATAATAACAAATTTCACATTTTATTTCTAAACAAAGAAGGCATCAAATGCTTCATATACATATACATAGGGTTACCTACCAATAATTCCACACAATAATTTAGACTTAGAACTGGAAACAATATACTTAGGACAGACTAAACAACACATGTTTTGACATGGTATCCATTAGCATCTTCATCTTCTTCAAAAACATAGAGGCCTCATCTTTCCATTACATAATATTAACAAGATCATATAATGAAGCCATAAAATAAGGAAGAAACTTATTGCACCAAAACCTATAAGAGAGATATATGGATAGCCTTCTTAAGTGGATAAATTTATCTTTTTCAACATAGGTCAGTTGCTTCCCTTACTGCAAAATCCTTAATTATTATATTTTTTTAAATGATTTAAGGTTGATAAGTAATATGTATATACTTTTACTATAAAGTTATTTTTAGTGTTTGATAAGTGCGGTTTATACCCACTTATTCATGTATTCTTAGCTTATTATTTTGTTAGATTCCATGTCATTTAATGTATTTTGTATTTTATTTTATATTTTATTCATATGAAGAATTGGAGCATGGATCTTGGGGCAAATGGACTCGTTTTGGGACCTTACGGACACATTGGAAGCAAGCAAAAAAGCTAAATACACAAAAAATACTAATCCTGAAAAAATGTAGTGGCGTTGTGATGCCACTTTTGGCGTTGTGACGTCCCCACAGGATGTCACATACATTATTCCCGAGATTTGGGCATCACAATGCCAATTTCGACATCGCGAAGCTGTAGCAGACTTCCAGACTTCCAGAATCTACAAGCACAAGGACTCCAAAACTTCCTTATAAATATAGAAGCACGTCAAAAACCCTAAGGGGGAGCCATACACACAACAAAGAGTTAAAAATATATTTTAGAGAGATCCAAAGAGGAAGATTGAAGAGCGACAAAAGGAGACGAATGCGGTGATGTCTGAATACGAAGGGATTTGATTCGAGTTTAATCTTCTAGTTTCTTTCTTTAAACTCTAATGATGTTCATTATGTTATTGACCATGCTTTCATTGTTCTTATATTTAGTCATGAACTAACTCTATAATTCTAGAGGATGATGTATCCTATGTTTGAACCTATATTTTAATTATCAATTTATTGTTATAAAGTTTTAATTCAATTTATTTATATTTTCTTGTGTTTAATGCTTCTAGTTTGTTGGCCACAAATTAAGATGATGCATGTTTATAATTTATCGCTCGAGAGAGGGGATTTTGAATAGGATCTAGAGAATATAACTTAGGAGATTTGTAGAGTTCGGGAGAATCTATAATCCCTTTGAAGTCGTTAACAAAGATTCACACATCGTAATTAGTTGATGATTAGTAGATTTTTATAGGGATATCGAAGTCAGTAGTTAATAATATTTTCACTCGACACTCGGGAGAGGGAGTTAGAATAATTTAGGATTCTTGGCTTATAAACAATAAAAATGAACAAGAATTTATTGGCATTTCAAATACATATGGGATAGTTAGGTGAAATCAGAACCTATGATCTTTCTTATCTTGGTTTCTCCTAATCAAACATTTTAATTTCTTATTCCTTGAGTTTTTAGTTTTGAATTCAGATTATTTTAAATTGCTTCTATTTAAAGTTAGGTTTACTAATTATAGTATTTAGTGAGAGTTTGATTATAATCCATGTGGGTTCAACACTCTTTACTTATCTTTTACTAAAACTTGACACCGTATACTTATGGTATGATAATCTTGCAACAAGTTTTTGGCACTGTTGTCGGGGAATTATTAATCTAATTCACATAAATACTATTACCAAGTAACCTTGACTTTAATTTAGATTTTTTTTATTTTTATTTATTTAATTTTAAGGAAAATTAAGAAAGAAGCAATGGAGGCTCAAAATATAGAGAACAACCCATGCTAGGTGACAATTCGAGATCACTTCAAGCCAGTCATAAAAGATAATTATTCAGCGATTGCGTACCCACCAATTGATGCTAATAATTTTGAGCTGAAACCTGCATTGATCAACATGGTGTAAAAGAAGCAGTTTGGGGATTTGGCTGTAAAGGATCTGAACGTGCATTTAAGGATGCTCTTGGAGATGGCAGATACGATCAAGATGAATGGCATGACCAAAGAGACCATCAGGCTACGCTTGTTCCCATTCTATTTAAGAGACAAGGCGAGAGGTTGGCTACAATCTATACCAATGTGGAGCATCCTGACATGGGAGGACATGGCCACTAAATTTCCTACAAGGTTCTTTCCACCTGATAAATCAGCCCAACTGAGAATGGAAATAAGCATATTTAAGCAGTTGGAGATTGAGAATCTATACGAGGCCTGGGAGCGCTTTAAAGATCTACTCAGGAAATGCCCACAACATAATTTTGAAGACTGGATTCAGATTCAATTATTCTATTATGGGTTGAATGGTCCAAACAGGACCATGGTCGATGCACCTGCTAGAGGAATCATGTTCAAGAAATCTTCTGAAGATGCCTATGCTCTACTAGAGGAAATGGCCATTAACAATTCCCAATGGCCAAGTGAACGAACAACTGTGCCTGATGTGGCTGGTATATGTTGGACAATTATGACCTATAGCGTCACTATTTATACAGATCATGGTGTTGTTGTACAAATTAACTATGTGACAAAGGAGATTGCTCTCTTATCATTTGTGATTAGATCACCAAGATGTATAAATGATAGGAGGTCCTTATGATTTGTTCCTGGATTGAGAATGATATGAGAGAATATCAGTCCACGAAGGATAAATCATTAAATATCCCTAGTCAGAGTATTATCGAGATTGGACATCGATAAATACGTAAAAGACTAGTATTACACTTGTGCGCGTTGTGAGGGCACAAACGGCATAGTTCTCATATATTTGGGTATAGGATACTCATGCAAGTGTAATAGGAGGTTGTGTTTTACCGATGGTACGGGAAACAGCTTCGCTCTGGATAGACCCCTCGGAATTCCATTGGTAGTATGACTATGTGTCTATGGAAGTCCGAAATCAGGGTAGGTGTATTTGGTCTTAACCTGAGACTTGCACCGCTAATACTTGCGACAATCAATATACTTTGGTTTTGGTCGTCCAGGGCTTTAACAGGTTCTGTGTACGCCTCTGCTGGGTATATTGAGAATCGTAGTGTGTTAGGTGTGATGTCAAGATGGAAGTGTCACTCCAGTCATATGGAGATGATGATCGCGCAGGGATACATAACTGGTTCTCTAAAGGGTTGCAACCATCGGGATAATATGACTTGGTCATGATTATCCGATAATAAAGAGACTAGTTGCTCGTAATCCGATATATGTTTCGTACGGGGCAGACACTGTACCAGCCCCAGGCCTTGCATGTGATCATTCGATACTGGATCGAAATACGTAATACTACGTATATTACGCCTGATATAGATCCCTATATTCCTGTAAGGATATTTATGGAGAATTGGGTAGGCATGGAGCTTTGCTAGAAGCCAACATTGTCTTGTAAATCGGTATAAACGTAGTACTAGGTACTTACGTGTTCGGATAGTCCGACGACCGAATTTACTGCCAACATATCCGGGGATCTCATGGGTCGCTTCCTGAAGATTCACCGATGACGTATGACTCGCACTTTAATTAATCTGGAATTAATAAGATGAGAGAGAAAATTAATCTTGGATTAATTGCAGAGATATTTTATCTGGGATAAAATATCAATTAAAGAGATATAACGATTAATTTGGAATTAATCGATAAATTAATATATTCGATATATTAAACGAAATTGGATTTCGACGCGGAATTGAAATTAGATTTTAATTCGGGCGAACGAATTAATTTAGAATTAATTCGTTAGCGACGTGAATAGTGACTTCGCTAGGCGTAATCATTTAATTACGTCGCAACAAAAAATTCGTTAATTTGGAATTAGCGAACCCGAGCCCAGGATTGTTTACGAATGCATTTGCATTTCGAATTTGAGTATGGCACACAAGTCAAATCAAGCGTCAAAACATTAGTCACATCAAGCTTCAAATCACATGTCACTTTGAGTGATGTGACAATTTGATTTATTGATGTGATTGATTGATTGATTGATGTTGGTGGTTGAAAGCTTTAATTGGTTTGATTTTTTAAAGCCAAAATTTGGTATATGATTTTGGAAAATCATTTACCAAATACATATTACACATTTTTAATTTCTCTCTCTCTTGGTTCAAGAAAATTGGAGCCATTTTTTCCTCTCTTCTTCACGCCCATTTGGGCTGTTTTTGTTCTAGTTTTTCTGGGAAATGCCGAGAGCAATGGGAAGCAAATGTGATGGTTTTTGTGGCAAAAACATCGAGCGCTAGCACTCCGAGAGACATGCGAAGGTGATAGGGAAGTCCACCTATGAGCTTGGAATCGTTTGACGAAGTTTGGAGCTTAATGGAGCTCACCCATGGCCGAATTTGAAGGAGTCACAGCAGCTCACTGCCGAGCAGTCCAGTGGGCAGAAAATCAAGTTTTGTTCGTTGCCGTGTCGCTCAACCGCTCGATGTGAGTATTCCGCAACTCCCACGTTTGTATTCCCACTTATTTCTTGCTTTGTAATCGATCCTCGGTACTTAGAGATCTCCAACATTGGTATCAGAGCGATTGAAAAGCATGAAATTTGATTAGGGCTTAAAATTTGGGTAAAATGTTTCTGAGCATGATTTGAATTAATTGGATGTTTGAGTATGCTTAATACATGTTTAATTAAGGATTGATTGGATCAATTTGATGAAATTGTCTTTGGTACAAATTTCCCCAAATTTCTTGTGTTGGCCGAATGGTTAATGAACCCTAATGTCTTGGTATTTTGATTTTTTGATTCATTGGATGAGTTGGAATCAATTGGGATGTTGATTTAATGTCGATTGTGGATTAATTGGATTGAAACCGAATCGGACATAAAATTACCCTCCATTGCCGAGAGTTAATAAGCATGTTTGGGTTTGATTTTTTGTTAAAATGTGTTGGACATGTTTTAGTGTTGATGAGCATGATTAATTAGGCTAATTGATGTTTTAGAAATGTTAATTGGGTAATTAAATTGGGAATTTGGAATTTTTGTAATTTAATTATGTTGGGCCTATTTTATGAAATTGGGCTTAAGTGTTGTAATTGGGCTTATTGGGCTTGGTTGTACCAAGTTAGATTTAGGCCAAATTGGTTGGATCCAATTGGGCCCAAAACCGCTTCCATAAATCCCAAATGCGACTAATGGACCTTTAAAGTTTAATTGGGCCTAATGGGCCTAAATTGATTTCTGGGCTTATGGGGTAACTCCCGGATTGGACTTTGGTTATTGGGTTTGACCCGAGTTGACCAAAAGTCCACTCCTTAAAGAAATTAATTAAAAGCCCATTGAACTTTAATTAAATTGACGTTGGACGTTAATCGGGCTTTGAGACCCGTAACGATTAAATTTGGAATTTAAATCTTAAAGGTTCGTTAATAAAGTGTAATTTTAATTTGGAATTAAATAGCGGATTAGTATTAATACAAATTGAATTGGATTTAATTTTGTAGTTTAATTTAATTCTAGAATTCGTACTTTGAGTACTTATTTGCAAAATGAGTTTGACTCGAGCAAAATCAAATCGTTGTTTGAACATTGGATGGTCATTAATTATCAGATTAATTAATTTTATTAGATTGATTGATAACATGCTTGTGTGAATACATGGTTGCAATGCATGAATAATGTATATCAAATGGATATTAGATGGGTGGGACAATTTTAGAAATTATTGTAATAAATTTGATTTATTAATTGGACCTGCGTGTCCAGCCTTATTACCTAATTTCTCATTGTATTCTCTTCTCACCTATTCCCCTCAATGTAAATGAGGTTTCTTTAGAAGTGTAGTGTAACAGGTAGAAGCTAATACTTGAACTAGCGGGAGAGAGAAAAGGAAAGATTTGATCTAGGATCATTGTGTAAAGTATCCATCCGCATATCATTATTAATTTATTTATACGTGCTTTATTATGTGTTTAGAATGCATGTTTAAGGGTGTATGATGATGAGACCTTAACAAAGATAATAAATGGTTGCCAATTTGCACGCGAAAAACCCTAAAACAATATTAAGCATTTTTCCTTCCATTGAGTGATTCTTACTCAAGATCCGAGACTGGCATTGGCTTGTTGGCCAAAGTCAAGGCCTTTGTCCATCGAGGATGTGTTTGAATCACGAAGGCTTTGTTACATATTGGTGTCTTGTCCAAGTTGTGTTTGTTGGCCAAAGTCAAGACCACTTCTTGTCCATCGACATTGATTACGAAGCTTTCCATGGTCAATGGGTCGCGCTTAACTGGGATCACTAAGTTTGTTGTGCCAAAGCCAAGGCTTAGTTGACTCAGAGGAAAAAGGTTAGGCAATATATTGGATATATTGGCATATATAAGATATATGTTTCGGACTTGGATGTCCCCCTACTAGATCTAGGAATTGGATTGGATCCAATTGATCTTAGAGATCTACCTAGTAATTATCATACAATTTGTTGGCCAAAGTCAAGATTGTGTGATATTTAACGGATCCTAGCCCGCTAGGAAACACGGTTTCCCGAGTACTCAACAGAGGGTTAGAGGCTCGCCGAAAAATAGTGGGAGGCAAGAATTGAATTTGCAATATTCGTTTAATTACTTGCCATACGCGCTCAATGAAATATTATTCGTCAAATCAATTAAATGTTAGTTGGACTAATATTTAATTGTTGTTTTAATAAATAGTTGGACTATATTCAAACAATTAAAATTATAGTTGATTAAATAGTTGGACTATAATAATCATTATAATAATAGTACCTAAATCGTTGATTAAATAGTTGGACTATTAGAATCAAGATATATATTGAAAGATTGACATTTAAAACATAATCCTAGGGAAAATGTATTAAATGGTTTAATTTTCAAATTGGGAATAATTTCAGGATGGTCCTGGAAAATAATAAGTTACTTTATTTGATAAAATAACATATTAGGCCTAAGCCCGGAGTTAAGCAAATAGTAGAGCATAATCTTTGGAAGATTTATGTGATGATAACTTTGGTGCTTAATCCATTAAGCTTGTAGCAGTAGACTCCTTAATTTCTGAATCAGAACTAAGGATTAGATCCTTAAAGTATGATACTGAAATTGAAGGATCTTCATAATCTATTCTTAGATTTTAGAAGTACTAAATTGCAATACATAACTCTTGGAGAGTTAATGACTATTCTCAAGGAGACAAAGTCAAAATTTGCAATAAGGCAAGTAGCGCAAAGCGCACTTTACTTCGATATTCTAGAAACCCGAGGCTTGGCCAAGGCTTCTGGAATATTGAAAAGGGCAAAGGCAAAATCATTATAATCTTCTGGGAAGATAAAGGACATATCCCAAAATGTCTGCCTAAATGTGGCAAACGGGATCGCGGAAGCGTGACTGCCATTTGAACAAAGCAGACATGAAGGAATTGAAGATAGGGCAAGGCTCTGACTTCAAATATGTTGGTCATAATTATGTTCATTACTAGTATTGAAATTAGATTTTAAATACTTAGTGTGGTACATAAATATGCATTGATGTTCAGAATCTGCTATGAGCAGGATACTGACATCAATTGAGATTAATCTGCGATTTGGAAAGGGGACGAAAGTCGCTGTTTTAACCGTATATACCTAATTTAGGAACTACCTTCGGGTGTGTACCTAAATTTGGAAACTGTTATAATGTGACTAGTTGACTAGAAACATTATCTCTATTTCAGTGTTTAACCCGCTGCGGGTGAACCTTTATATTCTAGAACACTAAAGTGTTTTATTTTATAAAGATGATATTGAGATAAACACATTAGATGTGAATAACAGCATTTATATTTTGAATATAAATAAATCTCAAACATATAACATGACAAAAAAACAGCTCAAACTGATTTGATCAGAAGAAACTTAAAAATGGCATTGTTGTCTGGGACACAATTAAACAAGACTCGTATATCCACACTATCGTAGAGTGGGTACTAGGACAAATTTGATTCCATTCAAATAAAGTCTACAAATCTAGTTTATTGGGCAAAGTGCCTAAAACACTATTTATTGGTAAAAGTGCAAATACCACAGATCTGTTAGCCCTAGTTCATAGTGAAGCAAGTGGGCCCATGTCTAGCTAGGCTAGAGGTGGAGATGAATATTTCGTGACCTTTGGATGTGGCATCGCGTTGTGGTTATGTGTTTCTTTTAGAACACAAATAGGAAACTTTTCAGTTTCGACACGAAATAGACAAACAGATCGGCTAAAGTATTAAATCGTCACGGTTAGACCGTGATGAAAATACTTAAGCAATAAGTTTCTAAGATACTTGAAAGAGTATAGTATATTTTCAATGAGAACTCCTCCCGGAGCACGTCATTTTGACGGTGTGTCCGAACCGAGTAACCGAATTTTGTTGGACATGATAAGGTTAATCATGAGTCGCTTTGAGCTACGATTTCCTTCAATGGATACGCATAAACAGTGAAGAACTTATTTTGAATAAGGTTCCATAAAAATCTGTTTGACAGATCTCATATTAGATATGAACAGGAAAGAAACTGGGTTTCTCATTCCTGAATATTTGGGTATGTTGGGCATATGTTTGGATGATACCAAACTAAAACCCAAATTGGATAAGTGCCAAATGTAGGTTATCCTAGGGATACCATAAGTATAGTATTTATACATCTCACATAGAACAATTTAATTTGTGCTCACCATGCGGTTTCCTAAAAGGAATACCCATATGCAGTGGTAAGTGGGAGGAAAGTAAAACTCGATGAAAATCAGAGTAATACTGTTCCAGACATTGAATCTTAATGGAACACATAAATAGTTCATCAAGGATGAAACTATACCAAAATCTTCGAATACACAAGAACCACGTATGTCGGAGAGAGTCAGAAAAACAACCTGGGGTATGGGTTTTTGATCTCACCTCGTAAAGATGTCAATCTTTGAGGTATACCAACTGACTACGTATGAGGAAGTGATACAAGGTATCGACTCCCTAATTATGACAAAGTGTCATGAGTCCGAAATGGATTCCATGTATATCAACCAGTTTGGATACTAGTTGATGTACCGCAAGGCATTATGCCTATTGGTACAATATAAGTCTTCAAGGAAGACATACATGGAAGGCAACATACCAACGTATAAAGCTAGGGGTTTTAGCGGAAAGGTATCGTTATCAACATTGTGTTGATTATGATTCATCCTTTTAACTGTTGCCACAGTATATCCATTTGGATAATGCTTGCTATTGCTGCATATTTCATTTATGAAATATGACAGCTGAACGAGAAATCGCTTTCCTGAAAAGGAAACCTTTTGGAGGATGTTTACAACATCCTGACGGTTTTATCGTACCAAAACAAGTAAACAAGGTTTGCAGGTTATTCGATCCATGTTGGATTGAAGCAAGCATAGGTTCTTGGAATTATAGTTTTGATGTAATCATAATGGTTTATGATTTAATTCAAAACGAAAATGATTCTTGTGTATATAAGAGGGTTAGTGGGAGTGCACTGACAGTGGCTGTCCTATATTAATAATGATAATATGTCATTTCTTGGAAATAATATTCCCATAAAACAATCGGTGAAAGCTTGGCTTTCATAGAAAACTCTCGAGAACTCGTACATTAAAAAAATACGCGACCTGGGTCTCATACGCTCTGAGCATATGGAGTCACAATCAGGCCAATCCAAGTGATAGTCACTGGATCGATGTTAAGAACATACTTAGTATCTTTGAGATCGAAGAATGCTGTCTTAAGCTATGGAGATGAGAACTTGAAGTGACTGGGTTCACTACTGTAAGTTTCCCAACCGATAAAATGACTATAAGTCACAAACGGTACTATACAGTTTGAATAACGGAACAGTAAGCTGGAAATCTTCCAAGCAAGATACTGTTACCGAATAAAACAACAAATGCGGGTTATTGCTGCAGTTGAGGCAGCAATAGAAACCATTTGGGTCGATAACAAATCTAATTAGATTAGATATAGTTCTGTTAGCTGCTGAGCTAGGCGTCAGCGCAGGCTAAAGAATTAATGGTCTCATCAACGATCCAGATATATACATCGATATTCATCTGATTCGTTCGGATCATACATCGTGGCGATGTGATGATCGTATAAATCGCATCAGACGATAATCATGTAAATCCGCTGACGAAAGCCTTTTCTCAACAATTTGAGCCAACCATACATAGTTCGGGTGTCAGACACTCGAGTGACTGGCTATAGGCCAAGTGGGAGATTGTTGGACAATTATGACCCATATCGTCACTATTTGTACAGATCATGGTTTGTTGTACATATTAACTATGAGATAAAGGAGATTGATCTCTTATCATTTGTGATTAGATCACCAAGATGTATAAATGATAGGAGGTCCTTATGATTTGTTCCTGGATTAAGAATGATATGAGACAGTATCAGTCCATGAAGGATAAATCATTAAATATCCCTAGTCAAAGTATTATCGAGATTAGACATCGAATAATGCGTAAAAGACTAGTATTACACTTGGCGCGTTGTGAGGGCACAAACGACATAGTTATCATATATTTGGGTATAGGATACTCATGCAAGTGTAATAGGAGGTTGTGTTTTACCGATGGTACGGGAAACTGCTTCGCTCTGGATAGACCCCTCGGAATTCCATTGGTAGTATGACTATGTGTCTATGGAAGTCCGAAATCAGGGTAGGTGTATTTGGTCTTAACCTGAGACTTGCACCGCTAATACTTGCGACAATCAATATACTTTGGTTGTGGTCGTCCAGGGCTTTAACAGGTTCTATGTACGCCTCTGCTAGGTATATTGAGAATCGTAGTGTGTTGGGTGTGATGTCAAGACAGAAGTGTCACTCCAGTCATATGGAGATGATGATCGCGCATGGATACAAAACTGGTCCTCTAAAGGGTTGCAACCATCGGGATAATATGACTTGGTCATGATTATCCGATAATAAAGTGACTAGTTGCTCGTAATCCGATATATGCTTCGTACGGGGCAGATACTGTACCAGCCCTAAGCCTTGCATGTGATCATCCGATACTGGATCGAAATACGCAATACTATGTATACTACGCCTGATATAAATCCTTATATTCCTGTAAGGATATTTCTGGAGAATTGGGTAGGCATGGCGCTTTGCTAGAAGCCAACCTTGTCTTGTAAATCAGTATAAACGTAGTACTAGGTACCTACGTGTTCGGATAGTCCGACGACCGAATTTACTGCCAACATATCCAGGGATCTCATGGGTCGCTTCCCGAAGATTCACCGATGACGTATGACTCGCACTTTAATTAATCTGGGATTAATAAGATGAGAGAGAAAATTAATCTGGGATTAATTGCGGAGATATTTTATCTGGGATAAAATATCAATTAAAGAGAGATAACGATTAATTTAGAATTAATCGATAAATTAATATATTCGGTATATTAAACGAAATTGTATTTCGACGCGGAATTGAAATTAGATTTTAATTCGGGCGAACGAATTAATTTAGAATTAATTCGTTAGCGATGTGAATAGTGACTTCGCTAGGCGTAATCATTTAATTACGTCGCAAAGGAAAATTTGTTAATTTGGAATTAGCGAACCCGAACCCGGGATTGTTTGCGAACGCATTCGCATTTCGAATTCGAGTGTGGCACGCAAGTCAAATCAAGCGTCAAAACATTAGTCACATCAAGCGTCAAATCACATGTCACTTTGAGTGATGTGACAATTTGATTGATTGATGTGATTGATTAATTGATTGATGTTGGTGGTTGAAAGCTTTAATTGGTTTGACTTTTTAAAGTCAAAATTTGGTATATGATTTTGGAAAATCAATTACCAAATACATATTACACATTTTTCATTTCTCTCTCTTTTGGTTCACGAAAATTGGAGTCATTTTTTCCTCTCTTCTTCACGCCCATTTGGGCTGTTTTTGTTCTAGTTTTTCTGGGAAATGCCGAGAGCAATGGGAAGCAAGTGTGATGGTTTTTGTGGCAAAAACATCGAGAGCTTGCACTCTGAGAGACATGTGAAGGTGATAGGGAAGTCCACCAATGAGCTTGGAATCGTTTGACGAAGCTTGGAGCTTGATGGAGCTCACCCATGGCCGAATTTGGAGGAGCCACAGCAGCTCACTGCCGAGCAGTCCAGTGGGCAGAAAATCAAGTTTTGTTCGTTGCCGTGTCGCTCAACCGCTCGATGTGAGTATTCCGTAACTCCCTCGTTTGTATTCACACTTATTTCTTGCTTTGTAATCGATCCTCGGGACTTAGAGATCTCCAACATTATATACGAGGTGGATCCTATTATTGCACTTACAGCTCAATTATCATCCCTCACGACTCATCTAGCAGTATTGACCAATCAATAGGGCCAACCATCTATTGAAGTCGCTGTTGCTAATATAATGATCTTACTTAACGGAGGATATGAGCAAGTCCAATATGTGAACAATCAGAACTTCAAAAACTATAGAGGCAATCATATCCCTAACTACTATCATCCAAATTTGTCATATGTTAACACAGAGAATGTCTTGTAACCTCCTACTGGCTACAATAATCAAAGAGTTGAGCATAAATCTTCCTTAGAAGAATTAATGAGCACGCTTGTTGTTAAAACTTCAGAGAGTTTAGATGAGAATGAGTCGAGGCTGAACAACATCGAAACACATATGGGTAATATAGAGGCAACAATGAAAACTTTCAAAGTAAAAATTATGAAGATTACTTCTTCCATGGCTCTTCAACAGAAATGGGTGTTTCCTAGTAATACTGAGGTCAATCCTAAGGAGCAATGTCGAGCCATTACCCTCAAGAGTGGGAAAGAGATTAGAGACGGTCCTAAGGACTTAGGCAGTAAAGAAAAAGAAGCGACACTTCAAGAGGAAACAATGACATAAGAAGAGAACAGTGTAGTAGCTCCTCCATATAAGCCACCACCCATCCCGAAGACAGCTTTTCCATATCCTCAGTGCTTTCAAAAGAAGATATTAGATGCTCAGTTTTCCAAATTCCTAGATATCTTTAGAAAAATTCATATCAACATCCCTTTCGTAGAGGCATTGGAACAAATGCCAAACAATGTGAATTTTATGAAGGGGATGATGTCCAATTGAAAGTGTTCCTAGAACATGCCAAGATCGTCTAAGAGTGATTTGTGTGTGAATAAAATTAAAAGAGTTGCGGAAAATACTCACATTGATCGGATGAGTTCAACATTTTTTTATGCATTTTCGTAGAAGCTCCAAGCTTTCTTTAGTGTTTCCAACACTTGGGTGAGTTTCCCTATCACCTTGATTCACTCATTGATGTGCTAGCAAGAACAAAAAATGAAAGAAAAATTTCTCCTCCAAGAAGAACCCATTCGGCCAAGAGAGAAGAAATTTGGGAGAGATGGATAGTTACTTGTTTCATAAACAATTGTGTGTTAAATATGGTTTCCAAAACCATGTTGGTTAAAAGCAAGTGGTTTTCTAAAAACAATTCACTTTTGCCAACTACCACCATCACCTTTGACAAGTGATGTGAGTGGTGGGTCCCACCCAATTAAATTCAAAATTCAAGTGGGATTAGACAACACACTTCCGACTCGGTTACGTTTAATCCAATTAAACGAAATTTCCGTCGCGACGTAATTAAATCTAGTTTAATTAAATTTTAATGCCTCGCAAAATTATTACGGAAGTCGCTACGAATTAATTCTAAATTAATTCGTTCGCTAGAATTAAAATGTAATTTTAATTCCGAATTGAAATCCAATTTCAATTAATATATCCAATATATTATTTTAGCCCAATTAAATAAATTAAGTAGAAAAATCCAATTTAACTATTAAATTTATTTTACCGATTAATTCTAAATTAACCTCGTTTTCTCCTCTCGACGAATTTAATCCCAGATAAATTCTCGACGCAATTAATCCCAGATTAATTCTTTCTCTTTTAATAAATCCCAGATTAATTTATTGCCGTAATTGATTCCAGATTAATTTTCTCTCTCATAATTAATCCCAGATTAATTCTTGTTCGAGTCAAATCTCATCGGTGAATCTTCGGGAAGCGACCCAAGAGATCCCTGGATATGTTGGAAGTAAATACGGTCATCTGACTATCCGAATACGTGCATACTCGATACCAGGTTCTCACCGATTTACAAGGCATGGTTGGCTTCTAGCAAAGCACCGTGCCTACCCAATTCTCCAGAAATATTCTTTAAAGGAATATGTAATCTTTGTCAGACGTAGGATACGTAGTATTGTGTATTACGATCCAGTATCAGAATTTCATATGCTAGGCCTGAGGCTGGAATTGTGTATGCCCCGTACGAAACATATATCAGATCACTGGTAACTAGTCTCTATAATCGGATAATCATGACCTTGTCATATTATCCCGATAGCTGCAGCATATAAGAGTACCAGTTCTGTATCATGCGTGATCATCATCTCCATATGACTGAAGTGATACTTCCATCTTGACATCATATCCAATATATTAGGATTCTCATTATACCCAGAAGAGGCGTACACAGAACCGGTTAAAGCCACGGACAACCAAAACCAAAGTATACTGATTGTCGCAAGTATTATCGATGCAAGTCTCAGGTTAAGACCAAATACACCTACCCTGATTTGGATTCCCATAGACACATAGTCATACTACCAATGGGATTCTGAGGGGTCTATCCAGAGCAAAGCCGTTTCCGTACCATCGGTAAACAGAACCTCTTATTACACTTGCATGAGTATCCAATACCCAAATATATGAGAACTACGCGTTATGCCTCCATAATGCGCACAAGTGCAATACTAGTCTATTCCGCATTATCGATGTCCAATCTCGATAATACTACGACTAGAGATATTTAATGATTAAACCTTAGCGGATTAATATTGTCTCATATCTTATTAATCTGATACTAATCATATGGACTTTTATCATTTATATATCCCGGTAATCCAATTACAAATGATAAAAGATCAATTTACTTTGTCACATAGTTAATTTGTACAACAACACCATGTTCTGTACAAATAGTGATGCTATGGGTCATAATTGTTCAACATCTCCCACTTGGCCTATAGCCAATCACTCAAGTGTCCTACACCTGAACTATGTATGGGTCGCTCAAACTTCTGCAGAGAACCACACTTTCGTCAGCGGATTGGCAATGTTATCATCTGATGCATTTTATTCGATCATCACATCGCCACGATGTATGATCTGACGAATCAGATGAAATAGTCGAAGTATATACTTGGATCGTTGATGAGACCGCAGTTCCTTAGCCTGTGCTGTAGCCCAGCTCAACTGTTAACAAACTATACCTAATCCAATTAGGATTATATAGATCCAAAATGCTTCTTTTTCTGCCTCAGCTGCAACAGTGTTCCGTTTTTGTTATTTATTCGGCAACAGTATCTTGCTTGGAAAGATTTCAGCTCACTGTTCCGTTATTCAAACTAAATATGTACCCTTATGGCGACTTAAAGTCATCTTTGTTGGTCTAGATACTTACAAGCGGTGAACCTAGTCACCTCAAGTTCTCTTTTCCCCATATTTTCCAGAAGCATCCTTAGTTCATCCAAGATACTCAAGGATGTTCTTTAGATCAATCCAGTGACCATCACATAGATTGGCCTTGTAGCGTCTACATATGCTCAAAGCATATGAGACATCAGGTCACATACATTTCAAAAATGTACGAACTCTGGGAGGGTTGTTAGCAACTTTTTAGATATATCCCAGTAGATCTTTATTCCTAGAATGAAGCCTGCTTCTCCTAGGTTTTCATGGAGAATTTTAATGAAAGCCAAGATTTCACCGATTACAGCATAGGAATGTTATTGCTAAGAAGCAATACATCTTCAACTTATAGGACATTCATTATAAGTGTGCTCCCACTAACCTTCTTATATACATAAGAATCATATTGTTTTGAATAAAATCATATATCATTATGATCTCATCAAAACGTTGGTTCCAAGAACACAATGCTTGCTACAATCCATAAATGGATCGATTTAACTTGCAAACCTTGTTTGCATGTTATGGTACGACAAAACCGTTAGGATGTTGTAAACATCCTCCAAAAGGTTTCCGTTAAGGAAAGCGGTTTTGACGTCCATGTGCCATATTTCATAAATGAAACATGTATCAATAGCAAGCATTATCCAAATGGACTTAATCATGGCAACAAGTGAAAAAATTTCATTGTAGTCGATATTATGTCATTGACGATACCCTCTTTGTACAAGGATAGTTGTGTACATTTGTATGTTGCCATCCATGTATCTCTTCCTTGAAGACACATTTAGTACCAATAGGCACAATGTCTTCTGGTACATCAACCAGTGTCCAAACTTAGTTGGTATACATGGAATCCATTTCGGACTTCATGGCACTTTGCCATAAAAGGAGTCGATACCTTGTATCACTTCCTCATACGTAGCCGGTTCGTCTTCCTCAATAAGATTGATATCTATATGAGGTGAGATCAGAAACCCGTACCTCCCAGGTTGTTTTCTGAATCTCTTCGACCTACGTGGTTCTTGTGTATTCAAAGATTATTGGTACAGTTTCATCTTTGATGAACTGTTGGTGTTCTATGAGGACTTGGTGCCTGGAACAGTATTACTCTGATTTTCATCGAGTTTTACTTTCCTCCCACTTACCACTGCATATAGGAATTCCTCTTAGGAAAATCGCATGGACAGCAATAATTACATTGTTCTTTTATGAGTTGTATAAGTGCTATACTTTGGTTTCCCTAGAACAACCTACAAATAGGCACTTATCCAATTTGGGTTCTAGTTTAGTATCATCCAAACATATGCCCATCATTCCAAATCTTCAGGAATGAGAAACCCGGTTACTTTAATGTTCATATCTAATATGAAGTCTGTCTAACATATTTTCATGGAACCTTATTCAAAATAAGTATTGCACTATTTAATGCATATCCTTAGAAGGAAATTGGTAGCTCAGAGCGACTCATCATTAACCTTACCATGTCCAACAAAGTTCGGTTTCTCTGTTCGGACACACCATCAAATTGAGGTGTCCCGTGAGGAGTTTATTTTGAAAGAATACCATATTTTTTCAAGTAATCTTGAAACTTATATGTTTAAGTATTTTACACTATAGTCCGACCATAATGTTTTTAATACT
>SKCR01015763.1:0-43415 GCA_019454045.1 Zanthoxylum bungeanum
GTAACCAAATAGCAATTAATTTAAGTAATTTTATGCCACTTTATTATATGACCAATCTCCATACCTTTTTTACTCATCTCAATTATTATCAAAACCTAACACACCCACTAAGTAATTATCATTAAACGATCCACCTCCGCCCCCCCCCCACTCCCAATCCCCGAACAACTCCCCAACACCAAAAACACCACACCACCCACCCACCCTTAACGATCATGTTTATTTTTTTTAAATTTTAGTGAGAGATTATAATATGTTTTTTAATTTAATAATAATAAATTAAAATTTTAATTAATTAATTAAATTACTAAGTTTCTTACTTTAATAGTAGATTATGTTTTTATAGTATACTTAATTTCTTATGTTAATATTTTGTATTTTAATTTAAAATTAAATAATAAAAAATTATAGAGATATTTTATTTTATAATTTCAATAAAAAATAATTGTAGAGATATTAAACTTTATTACATTTAATAATAAAAAATAATTATAGAGATTATGTTTATTTACAGATTAGTTTAATAATATTTTTTATTTTATTTTAATAGAATATTATAACATGTTTTATTATTTAATAGAATTCTTATAAAACTTATAATATGTATTTTTTGTAATATGTATTTTTATTTAATAAATTTATTAATTTAATTTATAACTTTAATATAAAGTCGTCACGTGACGCTATGAGGAGACTTAAATAATATCTATATATATATAAAGAGATTATAATATGTTTTTTTATTATAATAGGTTTCTTTATTTTAATTTTATAATTTTATAATAATATATTAAACTATTATTTAATTAATTAAATTAATAGGTCTATTACTTTAATAGTATATTATGCTTTTATTTTATAATTTAATAAAAACAAAATTAATTGAAGAGATTAGATTAATTGTATATAATTTAATAGTTTTTTTTTAAAATTTTATTAGGATAGTCTATTTTTTTTATTGAATTCTTATAAAATTCTATAATATGTATTTTTATGTAATAAATTAATTTAATTTAATTTTATCACTTTATTATGAAATCTGCATACCTTTTTTAATCATATCAATTATTATCAAACTAAACACCCCCCACTAAGTAATATCATTAACGATCATGTTGTTTCTCCCTAAAAAACAACCAAAAAACACACACACCCATCCTGACCTACCACCAACCTCAAGCCTTTTATTAATTAAATACTTTAATCATTCTTTCATTTTGTTACATACTAAGAGGAGAGTGAAGGGTGAGTGCTGAAGACTTAAATTCTAGAGAGCGTTGAGAGTAATTCTATGAGTTTTTAGAGAGAGAAATCGAAACCAATTGTGGGGGAATTTTTAGAGAGAGAAAGCATATCCAAGAGAGAGAAATGTTTCGTTCGATGTCATCTGAGCTCTGTTTTTGGCGAGTGACCACATCTGAAGAATCCCCTAGACGAGACGAAGCCAACGCCATCGGACCGCCATCGAGACACCACTGGACGCGCCCTCACGTGCCGGTGACTTGTTGTCCACGAGTTCCACTCGCCGCCGCACGCGTACGACGCCTCCCGGACTCGAAATTTTCCCTTGTCGAGATACGCAAGTTGACACTTCGTTTGCCCAAATCGGACCTTCGGTTGTTGAGAATCAAGCAAAATACGATAGTTATCGTGTTTAATCGATCGTCGATAACCGCCATGTTTTAGCCCCCACCCCACCATCACCGGGGATCATTGATATATTTTCAGATCAGTGGCTCATTCGTTGTGAGATTTGGAGGGTCGTTAGAGCTCGGTACGTGATTATTACCATTTGGGGTGTAAATAATAGAATTTGAAAGTTTTGGACTTAATTATATATTTGCATAATTAATAGAGTAAAACTGTAAATTATATTTTTCAGGGGTTAATAGGTAATATTGAGAGCTTGAGGACTTTATGGACATAGTAGGAAGTTTAGGGGCTAAAATGAAAATTTAGAAAGTGAAGGATAAAATCATAATTTTGGAAAAATTGAGGGACCTGATCGTAATTTTATATTTTTCAGATTCTTAGTGAGGATATAAACATACTAAGGACTTTTACATGGATAGAGGTAAGTACAATGGACGATGATTCCCTTAACATAATTGTTTGTTGATTGATGGTTGTTGTGAAAGTCCATATATATATATATTGTGGAGTTATAAACATTGATTAATTGAAAGCATGAGAAATATGAATTCATGAACCCTTTTATAGGTTGGGCCCGCTCTGTAGTAAGTATAGTGTCATTAAACAGAAAACAAACATACTAAAAAATAAGTCGTATCCAGAAAACAATTGTAGATCTACTTTACATGCATGAACCCAAAAAACCCTAAAACTTAGAGAATATGAAAAACCCAATGAAAACGACGAATGCAGAGGTTCAGATCGAGAAGATTCTCTGTCCTTAAGAACTTATCAGCCCCGTCTCGGTGCTCTACGGCTTTGTGGCTAATGTTCTCCCAGGATAACCCGGATTCCTCTTGTTCAAGGGGCACGCCTTAACAAGATCTCGAACTGGGAATATGGTGGCACTCTCTCAGACTCAAGAAAGTAATTTGAGACTCTCACTTATTGGATGAAATTCAGATTTTATTTGTATATATTTAAAAGAACATGATGGCTTCCTTTTATAAGCATGGAAGGGTGCCTCAAGGGCACCCTTTGGGTTAGAGTGCAACCCTCCCCTCATATGCATCCCTTGGAGCATAGGACCATGTTACACACAAAATGGAGGACATGTCCCTAAGGGGTACCATCCAAGGGACATGTCCCTCCTCCATCCAAAACAATATATTTGAATATTTGAAGAATTTACAACACGCTCTAGGGAGGGGTCGTGACGGATAATTCCTTGCTTCAAGATATGAATTTCATCTTTTTCTACTTTAATTAGTTGATTCCCATCAACTTATAAAATGCTTTAAGCTTCATGGTAGAATCATAAAAAGAACAGATAAATTAAGTGACCTAGTAAATTCCGGACGAAGAGTTTTAAGAATAAAGCATTTAATATTCTTAAACCTCATACTAAGTAGTATATTGAACTTAAAGCAGGTTCGTTTTGCTTTTGATTGCTACGAAAAATGTAAACCATAAAACATATATCAGATAGAAGGTTTTCCCTTTAATATTATCTTGTATATTGCTCTTGTTTGTATTCTTTACCAATCAATTAGTTTGATCTATATCATCAATTGGAATGGTATCATCCAGTAAATGATTATTTCGCATGGCATTAGAGGCGGACATTGCTAGGAATATATCTCACAACTCCTTGACATTAAATTTTGGGGCTAATAAACAACTTTACTGATTTTGAGCCAACCTTTGAGTATAAGATAGGCCGGAGAGCTTCTATAGACATTATCTACGTTTTGTCCAATGGTGAAAAAAAAGATGGGATGGATATTTCAATTAATCGATTATGTCGGATGTTCATCAGTAATATCGATTGTGAATCGATCTGGAGACACCCATTTCCGTTTTAACTTAGTGTTCAGGCAACAGTTGGATATTTCGTCCGACCTGATATGTGAGGTTGGATATATAAAAAAAAATATTAAAATTTTGGAGATTCAAAGTTTTAAATAGAAAATAAAAATTAAAACTTTAGAGAACACGGGGTAGACTTCAAAAAAGATGAATTCTATGAAGTTTACTTTGAAGAAGTTGGACATTTTGGCAAACTTAAACGTTGTGGCTCATTTTAGTAAATAATAAATTTTTTTTGGTTAGTTTTATTAATTTCCCTAAAATATAACCCATACATTTATAAGAGAATAATAATTTATAATTAGTCATTTTCATACACTCATATCTCTTTCAACCGGACTCCAAATCATAATTTTAAAAAATACACATACTCATAACATTTATATCTATCACATTCATGAAAAAACCTCTCACAAATTCAGACTTACATAAGGTCAAAATTATCCCCAAAAGTATTGCGTCGCATATATTTTACATTGATATTCGTTATAGTCACGTTTTAACATCAGCCACATTGATGATTGAATATTTTCATTATGTATGCATCAGTCATATTTCTTACCTTCAATCACACTATTTATCTTAATCGCATTTCTGACCCTCATTCTCATTTACGATAGTCACAATAATATTTTATTTAAATAAATAAAACATAGTTATAGTCATATTTTTACTGAAAATCACATTGTGATTATCAATTGGGTGACTAGAAATTTAGTCATGGTGTGCCTCATTCATATTTTTGACTTTAGTCACATTACCGTCCCTCTGTCACATTGAGCACGTCATAATTATAATATAAGTTATATACCATCCTTCAGCCACATTTGTGACCTCAGTCACATTAGTTACTATTGTCACATTATAGAACCCCAGTCATATTTAACAAAGTCATATTGTGATCTCAATCACATTAGTTATCTCAGTCACATTGTCGATCATCAGTCAAATTTGATTAGGGTTTTGTTCAGAGGTCATTCTAGAGAGATTTGGTTAGGGTTTTCTTTTCTAAAGTCTTGATTCCGTTTCTGTTCAATTTCTTGTTCAAATTTATATTATGTGATTGTGGATGTTTACAAATTGTGCTTCTAAACAAAAGGTTATAATTAATTTATTGCAATTTTATCTGAAAGTCATCGCAATCAAACGCTCTTATAATATATTACATTATATCATGTGATTGATCAACACAAAACGTAAGCACACAAATTGAAATATATAGAAGAAATTAAACTATAATGAGATGATAGAACAAGTTGTTTGTATCAAAGTGAGCACAAGAAGAATGACAGCTGCAATGACAGAGATAGAAGCCCATGGAGTGTTGAAATAATTTTGCTTCAAATTTGCCTCCCACTTGTGCCAAGTCAATCTGCAGTAGTTCTGTAGATCTCCAACAAGACCTCTGTATCCGAAATCTTCAGACAGCATAGTCTCTTTGATAAGGCTGAGAAAACAGCTGACAATCTTTCACTATTCCCCAGGCCAATAATTTCATTTTGAATGAGCAATTCCCCGTCTTGTGGAGTTTGGACAAGATAACTCATCATTATAATGTAGTCATTAAAATATCGGGTGTTGCCATGCATGCTCTCAAAAGCCAGAAGATTTCTATAAAAACTCTCTGTGTTATCATATACTGTAAGAAATGGAATTTCAAGAAACCTTTATTAAATGTTATGTCAAGTAGATTTTGCTAGACCCCAACTTAAACTTGACTCCAGTTTGGTGAAGTTCCTTCACACCGGGTATTTTTTGCGCTCCATATTCGCTTTCGCCACGGGACTGGGGTGGCTTTAAACAGATTCTTAGCAAATCAAGAAAATGTTCAGCTTTTAAAAAAATTCTCATCTAACAAATTCTCGTCTATTGGGAGACTTTTAAGATGACTTTTCCGGAACCAATCGGTAATTGTGACGAAGGAATGTCCCTCGTAAGGGCTACCATAGGTTGATGTTTTGGCTCGATTAAACAATTCATTCAGGATGAATAATGGAAGCTGATTTTCTAGCAGCACAGATCAGCCAACAACACCAATTCATCGATCATCCGTGGTTTCCAAAATATACGATCATCATTAGTTATAAAAATTAGGCCAGAACCTCTTAGAAAACAATATGAGAAATGCAGCATCCACTAAAATCATTGTTACGAACTCATCACTGCCCCAGTAGTTAATAGTTTCTGCATAACAATTCCGTAATTTTTTTTCCTTATTCTTTATAAATGCAAGGAAATATGCCATGCTTACCGTAGTTCGTTGAAGAAAGTAATAAAGGTATCTTATTTTATGCTCTTCCATGGCTTTAAGCTCTTCTTTACCATGATGAAGCGGCCCAATTGAAACCATTTGTGGGGTGTAATGACTTGGGTGTAAACACCGCCTGGGCTGAGGGACTCTGTAGATGCAACACTCTTCGGATAAGAAATCCAAGGACATGACCTTCTTACTCAAAGAATCTGCTAACTTCTCCATTTCACTGGATGTGTGCTCTCCGTCATCCATATTCTATCCCTTGCTGCAATTGCAAAGCAAAATAATTGAAATTATATTTAGTTACAAGGGAGTCGTCACAATTTTATACTAGATTGAAGGTGTGTTTACTAATCATACATATGAACAAACCCATAAATGCAAACTCTAACATGAACCCCTAAATTCAATACATTTTTTAATTTTTTTTTAAACTATAACCTCCTTATTAATTGTGTATCGTCAAAATCCGAAATTGACACATCTAACTAAAAAGACAAATACACAGATTATCAAATATTTTTATTCAACTGAATGAGTATATCCGTCTTTTTAGTTTTTTATGATGTGATGTCAATTTTCTCTCACTCATATGAACGGAATTTGAATCAATATTTTTAACACCATTCCGTTGAGAAAAAATATCTCAGATTTTTTTTGTTGAGTTAGACACATGAATTTTAATATGATAACATAGCCAAAATTCATGTACAAGTTGACACACACTACTTACTCTCGCAACCCGGACCAAAAAAAAGACCAGTGTATACCTTGGAGGAGTGTTGAGAAAAATAACTTACATTAACTAAGATGTGATTTTAGCATAGGAATATAAACGAAAAATATCCCTCTAACTCCAAAATTAATTTTGGATTGATTTAAACCTTCTAATTTCAACACACTCCAATAAATTTTACAAGTTAAGCTGCTATCTTACCAGTACCCACAAATTTCCCACTACACTCATAGAAGATAAATTAATTTTAAGTGAAATGAAGAGATGAAAAGAGGAAATTTGCATAAATACCGTAAGATAAAAAGCCTGCAACCTCGGAAATTATGCTTCTGCATGCATACAGAGATGATCTCGTTTTTATATAGACATCCGGAATTGTTAGAATAATATTAATTCATTGCTTCGAGATATAAGTTTCCTCGTTTAATTGAATCTCTACGGATACAACCAAGTGGCTGCTTTAGTTGATCAATTGATGAAATGCTTTAAGCTTCTTGGTAGATTCCGGGCGAAGATTTTTAAGAATAAAGCATTAATTCTAATATTCTTAAACCTCATCTTAAGTATGTAGAACTTAAAGCAGGTTCGTTAAAATGTTGGGATCAAATAAATTTTATTATGATGTGGAGGTTATAACATAATAGAGGTGTAATTAGAAATATTTTTGGCTTCAATAAGAAGGTATACATGTAATACTACGTGACCCAAAAAAAAACCAAAAAAAAAAAAAAAAAAAAAAAAAAAACAATTTTTAAGGGGCCGTGAAACATTTTTTTTCAGCATTTCTTTCTCTTCCACTTTCTTTCTTTCTTTCTCTTTCCTTCTTTTCTCCCAAATACTCTCTCTCTCAAGCTAAAACTTTAATCGCCGTTTCGCCGTTGCCGCTCCTCCTCCGATCACCTTCAGCCACGCGCCGGTCCATCGGAAATCTGCCGACGTCAGCTTTCCCGATCCGCCGAGATCGAGCCGAACGGACGCCAGACGCTCCTCCACGCGCCGCCTGAAGAGGACGAGTCGTCGGCCACCTTTCTGCATTTTCCGGCCACCTCCGATCACTTCTGACGGCCACCTCCGGCGAGTGGGTACTTTTCAGGCCGAGATCTTTCCAACGCCAGTGGTCACTTCCGGATCCGACATCGTTGGGTTGTTTTCCGTTTTATAATTATCGGTAATTCGGGATTTGTACTGGAAGTCGAGATCCGACCGTTGGATCGGCGATCCGAATGTATCAGATTGTTGCTCTCGATTATACGAGCGTTTTTGGTATATATATCCACCCTTTGAAAGTATCTGGTTATGGGGCCCGATTTTCGTTGTGGGGCCCGCTTGTCTCGTTAAGAGTATCAGGCAAGTTCCGAAGCCGTTCTTCGCTGTGATCCTTGAGATGTTGCTGACA
Organism: Zanthoxylum bungeanum; assembly: GCA_019454045.1. Lineage (NCBI taxonomy): Eukaryota > Viridiplantae > Streptophyta > Magnoliopsida > Sapindales > Rutaceae > Zanthoxylum > Zanthoxylum bungeanum. The sequence goes on from SKCR01015763.1 coordinate 7,888, forward strand.
AGTGGATCTTTCTTTGAGAGGTTTGGAGATCGTTGGAGCTCGGTATGTGATTATTATCATTTTGGGGGTTGTAAATGATAGAATTGGAAAGTTTTGGACATAATTGTATAAATTTGCATAATTAAGAGGGTAAAATTGTAAATTCTGGCTTTTTAGGGGTTAAATAGTAATGTTTACGAATGTAGACTATTTGGGCATATTAGAAAAGTTTAGGGGTAAAATTGTAATTTGGATGATTGAGGGACATGATCGTAATTTACATTTTTCAGATTCTTGACGAGGATATAGATTTACTCAGAGCTTTTGCATGGATAGAGGTAAGTACACTCTGTGGTGATTCTCTTAACATATTGTTTGATGTTTGATGGTTGTTGTGAGAGTCGGTATATATAAATATAATGGTATATTATATATTATTTATATTATATATATATTGTGGAGATATAATATTGAGATATTGAAAGTATGATAATATGAGATCATAATTATTGAGATGAGATTGGTGGATTGAATGTGAGAGTGATTATGTTGATGATGTGTGCTGTTGTGATACGCTGCCGGGTTTGGTATAATAGTGGTCGGATTTGAGATGAGATGAGATGATGATGATACATCAGATGAGATGAGATGATAGAAAACCTTGGGAGTTGTCATTGAGGACTCTCCTACTGGTTATGATATGGGGGAGTACGGGGGCTTCCTCATTGAGTATATTTTACTCACATTTTACGAGTTGATATGGTTGGAAACCTTGGGAGTTGTCATTGAGGTACTCTCCCATTGGTTTCAATCCTTTGTTATACTAGACCCGGACTAGCAACCATGTTTGATGGATGTTTGTATTGTTGTGGGATGATTGTTGTGATGACATTATAATAAATGATATTTACATATATTGTATTATAATATAAATATATATATATACATATATATTTATATATGTTCGTTGGAAAATTGATTGAGTAATCAGTAGCATGAGAACATAATGGTGAATACTAATTTGAGACATAAATGGCGAATACTATGAATTGAAATATTGAGTACTATGTGATTTTGAGATGAGTTGATGAATGTAATGAGATGAGATGTGTTGTTGTGAGTATGTTCTGCCTGAGATAGCTGTTATATATATCTTAACTGATATTTTAAATATTATATATATATATATATAATATATATATATATATATATTCCTATTTTGTTGGTGAGGTCATGTTCAGAGAATGAGTGTTTACTTGCTGAGCTTTTTAAGCTCATTCCCCTCTTCCCCCAAACATTTCAGGTAGTTCGCAAGAATAGCAGGAGCAGTACCAGATTGGGATCCACGTGCCACAGTTGTATTTTCGGGTTGGTCCAGACATTCGAGTCGTTATTTGCATTTTTTTAAGTCTTGTGTTGTAAACCATAAAGGTTGTGTATACTTTATGAGTTTGTAATTTGTGATGTATTATTTGTGTGTTTTAAATTGGTTGATTTGGCATATAGAGTGCTCGAGCTGAAGTTGATCGCGGACTTCTTTCTAGGGTTGGGCCGCCCTAGGGAGGGGGTCGTGACAATATATGCTCGTGAGTTATTATGTACTCGCATGTTATTTGTAATCTTATTTCTTTTTTCTCTCATTTGATGGGAAATTCCTCCTAAAATTATTTGTGGCTCTCTTTCGCGCATGGATTTCCTCATTAATGTTTTAGTTAATTTTTATATTTTTCTTTTTTCTCTATATAGCTTTGTTTCAATTGGAGGTTGGCACTCTTTCCTTACTCAAATTTTCCCATAGGATTTTTTTAATAAGATTTTAACGAGGCTAATATCTTTTGAAATCGGCTTTGGTTAGGCTTGTGCTTTTCCTTTTATTCTCATGCTCTTATACTGAACTTTTAATTTTTTTTTATAATATTCCTTAATTGGGGGCTAACTTAACATATGATTGTTTGATGTCTTTGGTGCCAACTTATTTAGATCAACAATAATCATGCATCATCCACATCCACAACATACATACATTGCATCTAAAAAAATCCATATATAAGAAGATATCTCCACCGGATAGGAAGATTAACTGCACATGATCCATTTTCTGGGGCAGTATCATGATAGAGAGACAATTGTACCTATCCCGTGAGGCATGATATATATATTGTTAGATAATGAAAGAAAGTCTTGAATTCACTCTATTTGAATTTACAATGGTAAATGCCTATATATATAGGCTACATAGAAAACCAAAATAGAAAAGGAATCCTATAGCCATGAACAATAATAATGAATATAGGAAATCTTCATCTAATAAGGAAATATAATAAAATTATGAATCCTAAAGATACTAGGAATTCTATTTTGGAGATTGATTCCATAATATAGATTTCCATAATAATATTCCTTAATATTCCTTAACACCCCCTCAAACTCAAGCTGGTAACGAATGAGTAAGCTTGAGGTTGCATCTTGAAATCGGAGAGCGGGGTTCTGAAACTGAAAATCTTGAAACTCGGAGGCTGGAAACCTTGAGATAATGGATGAGCTTTAACCTACGAAGCCCTAAGGGGGAGCCGAAGCCCAAGAGGATGCCGAAACCGGAGAGCTTTAACCTACGAAGCCTACAATGACCTATGATAACAACTACTGTAATAACCCGAAGAACACCTCGAGCCCGCACCAAGCAGTTTTCTTCAGAACATCTGAAGTCTCTAAGTGAATCAAACACGCGAACGCGTGATTCTGGAACTTTGACTACCAATCACCACCTTAGAACTCTGAAGGTTTAAGGTATTGTTTAGAGTTGTGTTTGTGTTGATGGTTATCAAATGAGAAACTCACCAAAAGAAAGAAGACATGAGATTAATGGAGTCTTCAAAGTGATTTCTCAATAAGATGGAAAAAATGAATATGATGGCTCTGTATTTTTTGTTTCCAACCATGGGTAAAGTGGATAAGGCTTTTTTTTTATATGGATGGTTTTCCAAGCCCTAAAAAGCCTTCAAAACGCATCCAAAATAAGCCAAATATGCATGGCCATTCGAACCCAACTCAAACGCGTGACTAACGAGCATTATGCCGCAAACTCATTCGAAGGACGTGTCGAATGTACCTCGAACGCAAACTCTCTGTCTGATTCTCGTGGAGTACGAGCATGTTTCTCTGCCATATGGAGTTTGATCACCCTCTATGGTATAAACACTATATAATGTTCTCCTCTCTACTTTTGCGGGACCATGTTCCCGTATGAGTATGTGCATTGTTTTCCCCAGGATACGAAGTTGGTGTGTTTTTTCCCATGTTGTGTTTCATAGTATGTTATTATATGTTATGTTTATAAGAAATTGAAACAAAATATGTATGGATTCTTAAGTTACAGATTTTTAAGCTATTTCTACATACATAAATTATTATTTTTTCTGAATTTATTTTCCTACATGATGATTATGTTTTACCGTTGTTTTTCAAAACACATATTTTTATGTTTTTTTCCAGTATTTACTCACTAGGTGGTTCAAACGACTTATCCCTCCACTATAAAGTTTTTATGTTGCAGGAGTTTATAGACAATAATCTTTTAGTAAGGATTCCTTGAATCATGAAGACAAGTAATGGAGAAGATGGATACCGACTATAGTCATTAGGGACACTATGTCTTAGGTCCAATCACGATATGAATGGTATTTTCATAGTGTTAAATTGATAAGCGTAAAAGACAAATATTAGTCTATGTGGAAGTTACATAGACATAAGTCATACATGTTTCATGTAAATGACGCTTAAGTAATTTATGTTATAAAAAATAGCAAGTATGCAAGATTATGTGTAATTGCGTGTTCAAGTTATGTTCAGGTCATGTCATGTCAAGCATGTTAATGTTTCAGGCTCATGATGTCAGCGGAGATCTGGTATATGCCGATAACATCTTCGTATTGGATATTTTACACAAGCAAAACATCATAGGAGACAAGGGGTCCCTTTGACGAACTCCTATAGAGCAATAGAAGAAACTGAAAGTCGAACCATTGATAATAACTAAGGGTCTGGCCGAGTTTAATATAGTTTGGATCCAATGTATAAAGGTGTGAGCAAAACCAAAATTAGTGAGAACTCGAAACAAAAAAAAACCCCAGTGAAGAGTATATAAAGCCTTGAGAAAATCAATTTCAAGCCCAAGTTGTCTTTATGAGCCTTACGATTATCCCTTCTGAAATAGATTATATGCTTTCATGATTTTGCCTCCCTTTAATACAAGTTGTTTGTTGAGGATGTCACGACCCCCTCTTTAGAACGGGCCCAACCCTAGAAAGGAGTTCGCAGACTTCTTTAATTCGAGCAAATATGCACAAATAATACATCTTAAATTACAAATTTAACAAATTACAACACAAGTCTTAAAAACATGAAATAATGACTTAAATGTCTGGACCATCCCGAAAAGCGACTGTGGCACGTGGATCAACTCCTGCTACTGCTACTATTGTGCTGCGAACTACCTGGAATGTTTGAGAAAAGAGGGGGTGAGCTTAAAGAACTCAGTAAGTAAAACACTCATACTCTCAATATGATATATATATATATACCATTCTCACAATAATGCAAACATATATCAAACATGGTTGCTAATCCGGGTCCGGTATAATAGTGGATTGAAACCAATGAGAGGTAACACACAACTCCTAAGGTTTCCCACCACAAATTATACATAACATCGCATAGCCTCTCATGAGCTCTCTCTGCTCATATCTCATCTCTCATGCATATCATCTCAACTCATCTTATCTTCGACCACTATTATACAAACCCGACAACATAACATAATAACACACATCATCCAATACAAACATATCTCATATTCAATCCATCAATCTCATCTCAACAATCATGAATTCATATTTTTCACATTCTCAATAACTCAATATAATATCTCCACAAATATATATATATATATATATATATATATATGTTAAGGAAATCATCGTGCATTGTACTTATCTTAATCCACGCAAAAGTCCTTAATATTACTATATCCTTACTAAGAATCTGAAGAAAAAAAAATTACGATCAGATCCCTCAACTTTTCCAAAATTACGAATTTACCCTTAAATTTTATAAATTTTCAAATTAGCCCCAAAACTTTTCTACCATGTCCATATAGTACAAAAACTCTCAAAATATTACCTATTAATCCCTGAAAACTCGAATTTATAAATTAACCCTCTTAATCATGCAAATATACAATTAAGTCAAAAACTTCCAAATTCATATATTTACACCCCCAAAACAGTAATAATCATGTACCAAGCACCAACGACCTCCAAATCTCACAACGAAGGAGCCTCTGGTCAGTAAACGTCACAAGGATTCCAGTGATGGTGGTGGTGAGGGTTGAAGCACGGTGATTATCGATGATCGGTTGAACAATAATAACTATCGTTTTTGGCTCGTTTCTCAACTGGGAAAACGAAGTGTCCAACTTGCGTATCAAAAGCAATACTAAGAGTGATATTTAAAATTCAGTGTTCCTATCTCCGTCTTTTAACCAATGAATCTAGCTTTGGTTTACCAAAAGCAATCCAAATCCTCAAATACACCTTGGACCCGTAGTTTAGCTATAATCTCCTGTTGAAAATTGTCTTGATTAATACCATTAGTAGAGATATCTAGCCGGATTACTTCCAAGGCCCGTCTAGCTTCGACTACATTGATATGAACATTACCAAAAATTTCCTTATTCCAGACTTTCAACCGAGCTTTCAAGTCCTTCAGTTTTTTAGTCATTGTAATCATACGACAACCATAAAAAAAGAGAAAGAATCCCAACAAGATTTGATGAAGGAATGAAAATCCTTATGCTTAAGCCACATAGGTTGAAAACGGAAAGGGGAAGGACCTGAAGCGATATGATTAACACAGGAAAACAATAAGGGCGAATGATCTGAAGAAGTGCCCGGTAGGACTCTATAACTGGCAGTATTCCACAGATCAAATACCTCAGAGTTGCACAAAATGCAATTCAGTATTAATGCTGGACATATCATGACATATTATTGGACAATTTATTAATGCTCCATTTATGTACTCGTATTCGAAATGGTGATTTACTTAGCAGGAGAAATCATAATCAGAACCAAATAATAATTTCGTTGATGTGTTTACTTTATTTAGTAGTCGAAATCATTATTAACAAATTATAAATATGCCCTTAACTAAAATTATATTTTAATTCTTTTTTTTTTTTTGGAAAATTACAAAAATTATATTTTAATTCATTACTTATTATTTTATTAATTATTATATTATTTTATTAATTGTGAATTTTTTGTTAATTAATTAATATTTATTAAGTATAATTATTAACAAAATTATTATTTAATTAAATTATTGATTTATTATTATTATTGATTTATATTTATAAATATTAATTATTAGTCATTAATTGTTGATTTATTATTAATTATTGTATTCTATTAAGAGTAAAAATGTAATATCAAATATAAGTTAGTGGTAAAAGTTTATTTACACATTCACAACTTTCCTCTTTGCTTGTAAGGATCAGGGATTTTTTTCCCATCGGGGTGGTAGGAATGAGACTTCCGTTCCTCATTCTCAAATTTATGAGTCTCACTCTTTTTCCATTCTCATTCCTAAGTCATTTTAAGGAAGTAAACATCTTAGGAATAACAAAAATACATGTGGGGATGGGGCTCATGAGGACCCGATATATTAGGGGTGGGTAAGGAGATCATTCTCTATACTCATTGGTTGGACGAGTTAGGTACGACTATTGACATTCACATCTAAATAAAGGTAAAATCCTCGTATGAACAGGGACCGATATGTTAGGGGATAATAAAAGGATAATTTTTTCACTCGTTGATTGAACGAGGTCAGCACGAGTATTGACATCCACATACTATACGTGACCCTTTGCAACTTGACTTAATTAGTTAAGAATGCTAAAAGACAAACGATACATTAAAATTAGTGTTTTCTTTCTCTTTTAACGTGGTCATTAACTTAATAAGTTTATAGATCCCTTATTATAACCTTATATATATATATATATATATATATATATAATTATTACAAATAAAATAGTCCAATACAATTGACATATGGAAATTCATGAGTTTAACTCAACTTAAAAATTAATTTTAGAACCAAAGATTGACCAACACTTATATTTTAAGTTTCAATCATTTTTTTCGATGATGTAAGAGATTTTCTCCAATAAATGCCCAGCTAACACCATATCCAACTTCAAAATAGAATCCTAATCATCTAGCGAAATGACCATTACAAAGTAATGAACTAATAATTACGGGTAAAGAACTTAAAACAAGAGCAATATTAGACAATGACATATGATATTTTATTAAAAGGAATATCTTATTAGTGATACATGTTTTCATGCTTTATTTATTCTTATTCAAATCAAAATCAAAAGCAAAACGAACCTGCTTTAAGTTTACTTACGAGGAGGTCTAAGAACATGAAATACCTTTATTCTTGAAAATCTTCTTCCGGAATTAATGTTTTGTCGACCATATAAATAGATTTGTTGATGTAGGTAACATGCAATAGCCAAAGCAATGTAAGTTCTCTCCTTTCTAGTTTTTTTTTTTGTTATAGTTTCTGTTATTTCTTTTTATGTTGCTTTCAGAATTGATTGGTTTCATTTGTTTTGTTTTCTACTGCAACAGCAAGCGAAATGGCAAGCTGCGAGGACGCATACGTTGATATCAAGAAATTAGCAGATTCTTTGAGAGCAAACATTGAGACCTTGTCTCCCATGTCTGAAGACTGTTGCATGTATAGAGTTCCTCAGAGAATTCGGGGCTTAAATGAAAGTGCTTTCACTCCGATGGCTATCTCCATTGGCCCGCTCCACCACGGTAAGCCGGAGCTAAAATTTATGGAAGAGCATAAAAGAAGGTACCTCAAATACTTTCTTCAACGAACTCAAGTAAGCATTGAGGATTTTCTTGCATTTATAAGAGATTATGAAGTCAGACTGCGCAATTGTTATGCAGATACAATTGGACTTAAAAGTGAGGAATTCGTGAAAATGATTTTTGTGGATGCAGTCTTTGTCATTGTGAGCTTTCTCTTATTTTCTGAAAATGAGATTGTAAGTCAAGATGATTGTATATTTACAAGACCAAAGGTAGATGTTTGGCCGGACTTTTGGCTGGTGGAAAACCAGCTTCCGTTTTTTGTTCTCAACGACTTATTCAGTCTATCTTATTATGGTAAACAACACTGCGGCGATGGACTTACTTTCATCAAATTAATTAAACAGCAGTTTAAGGCATTTAGTCTTCTTGAAGGACACTTGAGACATGAGGAGAATTTAATAGAAAGCCACTTTTCGAACGCTAAACATCTTCTTGATTTGCTAAGACTCTGTCTTCAGCCACCCGAATTGAGATCTCATCAAAATAGGGCCGAACGTGTAATCATACCCGAGCCTCAAAATATACTTAACGTAAATGTACTTAACCAAGCTGGAGTCAAGTTGAGGTTGGGTTACTCACCAAACAATCTACTTGACATTACATTCAGCAGGGGCATTTTAGAAATTCCATTGTTGAAAATATATACATCCACCGAAGGTATATTATGTAATCTTCTTGCATTCGAGGCAATGCATAGTGAAACCACCCACTATATAAATGACTATGTTTTAATGATGAGTCACCTCATCAACACTGCGAAAGATGTTGAATTATTGGTTGAAAAGGGAGTTATTAAAAATTGGCTGGAGGATAATGAAGCTGTGTCAACTCTTTTCCACCACCTCGGCAAACAGACTCATTTGTATTTCGATTCTTTTCAGTATTCTGATCTCGTTGACCATCTAAAGGAACATTGCGACATCACATGGAACAAGTCGAAGGCGACCCTGAAACAAGATTATTTCAACACTCCTTGGGCATCTATCTCCGTCGTTGCAGCTGCAATTCTTCTTTTACTCACCATCATACAAACAATTTGCTCTATCATCTCTTTGTAGGTTAAATTTTTTACTATTCGTAATTAGTGTGTTTTATAGAGATTTAACTCATATTTCCAGTGTTTTTATTTCCCCCTCAATATTCATAACCGTATTATTAAATACATTTATCCAACACATTCTTCTCAGTGTGTATCTCATAAAATTTATGCCTAATGAGATTTGAACTCAAATACAATAAATTCTAAAAGATTGCTTCTTAGTTCCATTACAACCACATGTTCTTGTCAAATAGGACTATTAATATACTCAGCATCAACATCATTTGGAAGCGTGAATATTTGTGAATGCTCTACATAATATGGCACACTAATTTTCATTATCAGTATAGCTTTCATGTGAAAATTCTGCTTTGTCAATACATCACATATTTGCACATCCATATCCCACAACTGATTTAATTTATTTTCTGTTTAGGATTGTTCAGTCCTGGAGTAATTACATATAAAAAACATATAAGCATATTTCATACACATTCATACCTCTCTGCCGTATAATTATAAATTTTAAACATATAGTTTTGCCTCAGTGGGCTTTGGGCTTGAGTGATTTGCTCTCTCTTAAGTTCAAGATTCGAATCCCACTAGATGCATTTCCTTGGGGCCATGACCCATGGTGTGAAAAGCCAGCGATTTACCTTGATCTGTCTTGGAAAACTTCTGAGAGCACGGGACACAGGTCCCGAGGATTAGCCGAGGTGCGCGTAAGCTGGCCCGGACACCCCGGTTATCAAAGACACTCATTACTGCTCTAATAGAGCACTCATGGCCGCATAAACAAGAGTCACTCATGACAAAAGGAGTTTAAAATATCTGCCATGTGCTCCACATAAATAAATACTATAACCGGGCAATATGAATCTATTGTTGTGATGAAACACACACAATAGAGGTGAATTGAGAGAAAACTCTTCTTTATTCTCACTAAACCAAGAATTACAAAGCTTACAAATCAAAACTTTACAAAAAAACTCTCAAACACTTTACTCTCTATTATACACTCACTTATGAGTTCTGGGATACTAAACAATGGTCTACAAGGCTCCTTTTATAATGCCCAAAACCGTGTGAATAATGTCACACGGTTCGGCCAACTTGTTGCCAGCTTCACACGTCCAGCACGTCCTCTCAATACTTTCGGTGGGTTGTGGCTTCTTGCATGCATACTGCTGGCTTGCTGTCTTCAGCTGTTTTCAACATCTATAATATGCACCACATCAGGAATCTATATATATACAATTTTTTTTATATATATATATATATATATATATAATATATATATATATATATATATATATATGTTACAGATAATTTGTTTGGTTACTGTGTTCTTACAAAGGATTTTGAACAGCAGTAAGTACACACAGTTGTTACAATAATCAATAATACAAAAGTAATAATAAAATGACAGGACAACAACAGACAGTGAACGAGAGTCAGTCAGAGTGGTAACGGTAGGAACATATGAGGAACAGATCAGGACACGAAGCCAGTGCAAAGAATTCCGAGGCTTGTTGATGCGGCAACAATCTCCTTAAAACAAATTCGTCCCCTACCGAAATGGTGCAGTAGAACGCGAGACGTTTGTTCCCAGGATGCAACGGAAATAAGCGACAATGGGCACCACCAGAATCGTCTTCAAACGAACCAAGATGTATTCGAACTCTTTCAACAGAAAACAGCAAAGCAAATTTTTTTTCTAGCTTTCTCTAATGGAAAACGAAAACAATCCATTACTTAAACAAAATAAACACACCAATTAAAAAACACATTAGTGGGAGACCTTTCATTTGAAGTAACCACTAAATTAATTAATAGAGTTAATTTAAGTGTTATGGAACTTCAAAAGGCTTGGAAAAAATGAAGAGGCTTGCAAAAATTGGCTGGGCCGAGCCCGCACAATTTGGTCCGGCATTCGTGTACGCAGGACACGCGGGTGCACACGAGCCAAGCTTGATTCGGATTTGATTTGCACCCCCCCCCCCCCGCGCACGTAGAGAGAGCCTCTATCCTTACAACTCTTACCCATCTACATATGAGCAATCATATATAAGCATAATATTCCCTCTATAGCTTTCCCATATGGGACAAGCTTACTTTTCTTTATTTTCCAACACCAATGGGTGAACTTTGAGCAACAAATTCTCATTCACCCAAGCACCATTTTAAGCATATGAATATACCATTTCGAACTACTCACGGAGGAGTATCCGAATCATTCAATAACAACCACTAACACGAAGTGGACCATGCTTAAAATTGTGCCTCAAAATGCTTATTATAAGCATTTTTCCAACAATCCCCCACATGAATGAAATTGGCGAAAAACGTCGAATAAAATTATTTTATAAAACATTTTATTTTGACCTAGAAGAGTTCAACGGTTCAACACCTGCATAGGATAGGTAGGCCTCAGCCTTTGAACCTTCCCTTGTGAAAATATATCTCATTTACTGGCTGACAGTGGACGCGATGTCATTGAACTGTACTGCCGTTCATGTAAATGGAGAACATATATCACACAGATATTTAACCTAACACATCTGAGTTCTCATTATTATGTTCATTTTGGCCATGAACATCAACCTGGTTCTGCAAGAGTTTCTAAGAATTGAGCCCCGTACAATTCCCTTTGAAGCGGCCCCACTTCTCTCTCACATAGGTGATTTCTTATTTAAGAGCATCTCGTAATACTCTGCTCGGATTCCCGACGCATAAGAATCATTAAAAGCCTTTGCTTAACCTCAATCCATACGAGCATCACTGTTTCATTTCACCATAGGAATGGACGAGGGGTAACCCCCCCACAGTGAACCAATTATGTCTTTTACGAGTAGGTTGTCCCATTGAACCTAGATCTTGGGATCTCCAGTCAACAAGGTTGGGTTTTCCTTCGTAATAAACATTTATCTAATGGGGTTTAGTCCCATTCCCCTCGATGATTTCACAACCAACTCTCTATTTAACCCTTTGGTTAGCGGATCCGCAATGTTATCCTTTGACTTTACATAGTCAATCGAAATAACTCCAGTAGAGAGTAATTGTCTAACGGTATTGTGTCTACGACGAATATGTCTAGACTTACCATTATACATATTGTTATGTGCCCTTCCAATTGCAGATTGACTATCGCAATGAATGCAAATTGCTGGCACTGGCTTTGGCCAACTTGGAATATCCTCTAGAAAATTTCGAAGCCATTCTGCTTCTTCAGCACACTTGTCTAATGCAATGAATTCTGATTCCATTGTAGATCTGGCTATCACAGTCTGTTTGGAGGATTTCCATGATATAGCTGCACCTGCTAGTGTAAACACATAGCCACTGGTAGACTTTGAGTCTTTCATGTCAGATATCCAATTAGCATCACTGTATCCTTCGACTACAGCTGGATATCTATGATAGTGCAACCCATAATTACGAGTAAAACGTAAGTACCTAAGTACTCTCACTATTGCTTTCCAGTGATCAACCCCTGGATTACTCGTATATCTGCTGAGCTTGTTTACTGTACAGGCTATATCAGGTCTTGTACAACTCGATAGATACATCAAACTCCCGATCACTCTAGAGTATTCTACTTGAGATATACCATCTCCCATATTCTTCGATAGGTGTAGACTCACATCTAAAGGAGTTCTAGCCACAGCAGAATCATCATTGTTGAATTTACCAAGAATCTTGTCCACATAGTGCGACTGATCAAGAATAAGTCCATCAGGACTTCTCGAGACCTTATTCCCAGAATGACATCTGCTAGACCCATGTCTTTCATGTCAAACTTGGATTTCAGCATATTCTTGGTAGATTTCACCATTTTAACATTACTCCCGACAATCAATATGTCATCAACGTAGAGACATAAAATGACATAGCCAACTTCTGTCTCTCTGACATAAATGCATTTATCACACTCATTGATTTTGAAACCATTTGCTAACATGGTGTCATCAAACTTTTATGCCACTGTTTCGGAGCTTGTTTTAATCCATACAAGGATTTAACCAACTTACAGACTTTCTTTTCTTGTCCTGGAGCTATAAAGCCTTCAGGTTGTTCCATGTAAATTTCTTCATCTAAATCTCCATTTAGAAAGGCTGTTTTCACATCCATCTGATGTACCTCAAGATTGCGCAAAGCTGCAATCGCTATTATCATCCTTATGGAATTTATTCTCGTTACAGGAGAATAAGTATCAAAGTAATCAAGACCTTCACGTTGTCTGTAACCTTTAATTACAAGTCTTGCTTTGTACTTGTCAATTGATCCATCTGCCTTCATTTTCTTCTTGAAAATCCACTTGGATCCTAAAGGTTTACATCCTGGAGGAAGATCCACTAACTCCCAGGTGTGATTTTGTAAGATGGATTCAATTTCACTATTGATGGCATCTTTCCACAAAGCACCATCAGCTGACCTTACAGCTTCGTTATAGCTTTGAGGATCATTTTCTAGCAAAAATGTCAAAAAATCTGGACCAAATGATTTTTCCGTTCTAGCTCTTTTGCTACGTCTTGGTTCAAGTTCAACAACTTGTTGATCCTCGGAACATTTATTTGTTCTCGGTCCTGACTATCTTCAATGATAGTCTCATGTACCCGTTTGTGTACATTTGAATTCGAATTAGTTTTACAAGGAAAAACGTATTCGAAAAATGGATGCATTCCTCGACTCCATTATCGTATTCTTGTGAATATCTGGTATATTAGACTCATGCACAAGAAATCGATAAGCATTACTGTTATGTGCATATCCTATGAAAATACAATCAACAGTTTTTGGTCCTATCTTCACCTTTTAGGTGGAGGAAGGAATAACTACCTTGGCAAGACACCCCCACACTCGTAGAAATTGTAGGAAGGTACTCTTCCTTTCCACATCTCATAAGGAGTTTTCCCTGCATCTTTCCGTGGTACCTTATTTAAAAGGTAATTAGCTGATAAAACAGCTTCTCCCCACATATTCTGAGGTAAGCCAGAGCTGATTAACATAGCGTTCATCATCTCTTTCAAGGTACGATTCTTCCGTTCTGCAATCCCATTGGATTGAGGTGAATAAGGAGCTGTGGTTTGATGTATGATTCCATTTTGTTCACAAAGTGATTCAAAAGGGAAAACATACTCACCACCACGATCACTTCTCAACTCCTTAATTCTTTTGTTCAGTTGATTCTCAACTTCATTCTTATAGAGAACAAATTTCTCTATAGCTTCGTCCTTGCTTTTCATCAAATACACATAGCAAAATCTAGTGCAATCATCAATAAAGGTAATAAAATATTTATTACCGCCTCTCGATTGTATTGAATTAAAATCACATACATCGGTATGAATAAGATCAAGTGGTTCGGAGTTTCTTTCAATACTATGAAAAGATGATCTAGTTAGTTTTGCCTCAACACAAGTATCACACTTATGTTTGTTATCAATTTTAAAATTGGAATGTGGTTCATGTTAATTAATTTCCGTAATGAATTAAAATTAACATGTCCTAATCTACCATGCCATAGATTAGAGTACTCAACAATATAAGCAGAAGAACTAGCTTTATTGATATTCTTAGGTTTAACAACCATTACATTGAGCTTAAAGAGCCCATCAGTTACATACCCTTTTCCCACATACATCCCATTTTTAGTTAAAACTACTTTATCAGACTCGAACACCATCCGGAATCCATGCTTGTTCAGAAGTGATCCAGACACAAGATTCTTCCGTATTTCTGGTACATACAGAACGTTGTTCAAAGTCAACTCTTTCCCAGAGGTCATCTTCAGAATCACCTTGCCTTGACCTTCAATCTCAGATGTTGCTGAATTTCCCATGTATAATTTTTCCCATTACCAGTAGGCTCAAATGAAGAAAACATGCTCTTGTCCGAGCACACATGTCGAGTGGCACCAGTGTCAATCCACCACTCTCTTGGGTTAGAACCCACCAGATTCACCTCAGAAACCACAGCTGAAAGGTTAATGTCTGAAACATCTTGAGTCATGTTTTCCATCACATTAGCCTTTTGATTCTTTTTCTTCTTCGGCAGTCTGCACTCAGAAGACTTGTGACCCATTTTGTCACAGTTGAAGCATCTTCCTTGAAATTTGGATTTCTTGGAAACTCCTCCTTTAGGGCCCATCTTTGACCCTTTGTTTTAGGGTTCTTGTTCTTATGGCCATGTTCAACAACATTTGCTTGGCCTCATGAGTTATTCCTCTCTTATCAGATACTCTGTAATCTTCCTCAATTCTTAGCTTAAGAACCAAGTCTTCAATGCTCATTTCTTTTCGCTTATGCTTTAGATAATTCTTAAAATCTTTCCAACCAGGTGGTAGTTTTTCAATTATCGAGGCTACTTGGAAGGTTTCACTTAAAACCATCCCCTCAGCATGAATTTCTGCTAGAATAATTTGTAATTCTTGTACTTGACTTAACACAGTTTGGAATCAACCATCTTAAAATCTAGGAAACGGCCTACGACAAATTTCTTAGTACCGACATCCTCAGTTTTATATTTTCGGTCTAAAGATTCCCAAAGCCCTTTTGCTGTTTTCATCCCGGCATACACACTGTACAAGGAATCACTCAGGCCATTCAACACATAATTCCTACATAGGAATTCAGAATGTTTCCAAGCATCGATCGCACTGATCACTTGGATATCAATCTCACCATCCACGGGTACATGAGCATCTTCCTTTAGAAACCTCGCAAGGTTCAACGTGGTCAAGTAGAAAAAACATTCGGTTGCCACCGTTTAAAATTTTGTCCACTAAATTTTCAGGTTTTTCTGCAGCAGGATTGACATGGCTCACATGTCCAACAGGTTGTCTAGCCACAGAGGCAACAACACCTTGGCCAGCCATGCGGCTGCCATATTAAGCCCAGAGGCTGAAGCAAGTTGGCCAGCCGAAGAGGCTGCCACTGCACTTTGGCAACCATGGGGGCTGCCAAAATATTCTGGCCAGCAGAAGAGGCTGCCACATTCGGATCTACTGTGTTTGGACTGTTTTCCATATCCACAGAGTCGAATTTGTTTTAAGACTGTTACATATAATTTGTTTGGTTACTGTGTTCTTACAAAGGATTTTGAACAACAGTAAATACAACACAGTTGTTACAATAATCAACAATACAAAAGTAATAATAAAATGACAGGACAACAGCAGACAGTGAACGAGAGTCAGTCAGAGTGGTAACGGTAGGAACAGATTAGGAACGAAGGCAGTGTGCAAAGAATTCCGAGGCTTGTTGATGCGGCAACAATCAACTTCAAGAGGCTTGCAAAAATGGCTGGGCCGAGCCCACACAATTTGGTCCGGCATTCGTGTACGCAGGTGCACACGAGCCAAGCTTGATTCGGATTTGATTTGCACCCCCCCTCGCGCACGTAGAGAGAGCCTCTATCCTTACAACTCTTACCCATCTACATATAAGCAATCATATATAAGCATAATATTCCCTCTATAGCTTTCCCATATGGGACAAGCTTAATTTTCTTTATTTTCCAACACCAATGGGTGAACTTTGAGCAACAAATTCTCATTCACCCAAGCATCATTTTAAGCATATGAATCTACCATTTCGAACTACTCTCACGGAGGAGTATCCGAATCATTCAATAACAACCACTAACACGAAGTGGACCATGCTTAAAATTGAGCCTTAAAATACTTACTTATAAGCATTTTTCCAACAATATATATATATATATATATATATATCCAATTTAATTTTATTTCCAATTCAATTCAATTCAATTCCATTTTTATTTTTATTACAATACATGCAAAACATATTATCAAATCATGATGGCCATTCGTACTGCCTGACACGTTATCCATTATTTGATAAAAACTTAAACCTGCAATTAAGGTAAAAAAACCAAATGCCTACCTCAACCAAACATTCAAAACATGAAGCCAATCCAATCTCATTGGTACAATGCTTCAGACTATTATCGAGACACCCCCAACACGTCTTACGAGGTAAATGGGGCCCACTCTAAAAATGGATTTCGATGATCGGTAACCTTCAAAGGCAAATCTTAAGGTAACTTTCTGAACCCGAGATGCCATAATATTTTTTAATTAAAATCTTTGTATATTTTAACAGAAATTCGAGATGGTTCCACTTCATATATGGATTCTTATTTAGAATATAATACCACATAAATTACCCCCTCTAAGTTAATCATCATAATCAATACTTCAACCCAACTTAACAATTTAACATTTTATACAGCTAAATAATTTGAAATTGTAAACTAATATACGTAAAAATTCAACGATACGTTTAAAAAATTAAAAAAAAAATGGAGTTCATTACTATGTGATACGTTCGACCCAGCACGTCGAAAATCTTGAGAATCAGAATCTGTCCAAAAAATACATGTGTGTGGCCTGGACTCGCCACCGCGTCGATGCACTGGTGAATGTCTCCAGATGCATCTCGTAGCAGAACGTGGGACCCACACAAGACATAATCTTGGCATCTTCTCCCTAAGTCTTCATTCGTGTTTTCTCGACCCGTCCGCGTAGAAACGGACCTCGAAATATCAATTTTCGTATAATTTATCATTATATTTTATTTATGCATGTTATGTATGTCAGATTCTAATTAGCCTTAAAGTGTGATTAAAATACTTGCTTAGACTATTTAAATGATTGTCATGCCGTTAGAAGTGAATTACGAACTTAATCAGAAAATATGATTGAGTAAGAATGTGAACGAGAAGTTATTATAGGCCTGGAATTTAGGCTAGTGATGTTGAATTGATATATGGATATGTTTGAATATTATTGTAAATATGATGAGAATGAATTATATAATGGAAGTCTGTATTATAAATGGAACTCTGTTGAAATCCCATTAGGGTCACGATGTTTAAGTCACGTTTCTTGTTTCTTTTTTCATATACTCTTAGTTAGAGTTATGTTCTTTAGTACAAATTCTTATGCCTCTTCAGGTGATCGAGATAACATTAGCGGGGATGGTCTTGCTATGAAGTTTCTCTTCTCAGTTGTACAGCTCACTAGGTGAGTGAATAAGTCTGTAACATTAATGTTTTCAAAAGTATATAGTTATGTATGTTTTCTTAAATGAATTTTTAAGTTTATATGATCTATGCAACATCCCACCAGAAGCAGAAAGCTACCGGCAGAAGACAGGACTAACCCATCTCCTTGAGTCTCAATTCTAATGAAAAATGAACATGACGCACCCTAAAATTGGACAACCTAGAACATAGTCTAGCACCAAAATGACCTGTAATAAACATGAGATATGCAAAAAGGACCTCTGATCCTAACCCAAGATATATCAATTCTCAACATCAATACTTAAGGGTTCCATGCTCACAATTACTCGTACAAATTTTATTTACATACATAAGACATTGTGCATTGCACGATTCAAAAAGTAACTAACATAACTTCTATACTCTGAAGATATCTCATAGGACTCTAGAGTGGCTGATTGCAGCTTAGGTGATCCTTCGTCTCAAGCATGACTTCTCATAAGTTTATGTGGCTGATCCATCTGGTTGCCAAACTATAAAACTAGTAAACTGTTGTGATGTGAGTTATAAAACTTAGTAAATAACCACACTTATACCATATACAAATAAAAAAAAATCTTGGAAATAGTATATATATAGTCATATATGTAAATATATGTACATTTGTCAAAATACCTTTAATATCGTTATGCTGAAAACGCGAAAATCTATGATTATATAGTCGTCGAAAAATGGTCAGAATAAACAAATTAAAAACTCCAAAGAAACACCATACTTATACTTTTGTGGAAAATCTTTTAAACTTTGTATTATTCTTTACACTATCCAAATATAAGGTCTTTCAAAAATACAAACATATACGAATCAAGAAACCGAGTTCATAAGACTTACTTGATACAAATCTAAGACTTTAAACAAAACTATAATATCTCAAATATTTGAAATATCATCAAATCGAAAAGTTTAAAATTTTCTTTAATAACAAATCAAGCACTAATCATTTATACGAATAATCTTTCGAACGATAACGAAGCTCGTATGAGACTCATTACCTATTTTAGAATAGATATGAGATGAATTTCGTCTGAAAGAATACTTTAACCAAAACTTTTATGACACGAGCCAAATCACTGATCAAACTAACCTAACCCACATTACCAATACAAATACCACAATGTCAATCTCACCTATCATTAGATCAGAAAACATAATACAAACTCCAAACAGTCAATATCATTCATCATCAGAAATGGAAAACATAAAGAAACCATTTTAAACTGATCTTTTGAAAATAAATCAGAAAAACAAACCAAACGTCCAATGTCTTTGTAACGACCGGTAATTATTACTACTACTGCATATAGTGATATTATTGAGTACGAAACGAAGGCACATAAAATAAATTATTTTGAGACCCTAATATACTCATGGAATGACCTTAGGGACAATCGGAAAATTTTCCGAAGTCCCGGAGCGAGACTGTACAGTGTTCTCGTTGGATATTCCATGGTATTTGGGGAGTAACTTTTTCGTACGAACTCCAATTTTTATGAATTTTATATAGTTGGAAAGAAAAGATAGAGATCTAAAACTTCCGCATTAAACATTTTCCCAAATTCGGACCAGAAATACATCGAAAATCTCAAAATCAGTAAGATGCTACAGTGACTTCGTGATTAATCTAGAAATGATGAGGTGGCTCAATCTAAACCACCCAATTTATTCCTAAAATCAGCCCTCTTGTTCTTTAAATAATACACTATTCATGAAACCCAAAAATAAGAAAAGAAAATAGGGGAAAACGTGAGAAGAAGAAGAGTGTCGTGAGAAGAGAGAATGAGAAGGAAAGAAAGAAAAAAATAAAAGATGAAAGAAAAGAGAAGAAGAAGCCAAAAAGGAGGAGGTGAACACCAATTGAGGGTTTAGAGGATGAAAAAACTAAGAGGAAAGAGGTGAGAATTCATGACCCATTTTTGAATTTTTTAAAGTTTTGATAAATTGATACCTATATTGTGTTGAGGACTTGATTGTGATGATAATAACATACTTGTTGACCATTAAAACAATGAAAAGTTAATGAATTCTAATTTGTGATGTTGTTAATGATTTCTAATTTGTGATGTTTTTAGTAAAATTTGGTAGAATGGGTGTAATGGATTAAGAATAGTTTTGATGATGAATTAGTGGTTTAGTAGATGTGAAATTGGATGTTTAATGATGTTTTGTATATTGGTTTTTAGTGTGGTTGTGATGATATGAAGGGTGAATGGATGATTTGTGCATTGGAATAGCTTAAGGTAGCAAAAACAGCAACCTGTTTTTCCAGGTCGCGTCGCGACGCGCAAAGGAAAAAGCCTGGGAACATTTCTGGCCCATTCGCGCCGCAATGGCGCCTGGCCTACGTCGCGACGCGATTTAAAAAAGAAGTCTGAACCAGTTCAATTCATCCCAGTATCACCCAAACGCGTTAGGGACTGCCCTATAAGCCCTGTAGATACCCGTATGCATAAATTCCACCACGATAAAAGTATAAAATGATTCCGAGAGATAACCTTTACTTGCATAGGAAAATTGTGCTTGATCCCAACTTATTTATCTTTGTCTGTTTTCAAATCGAAAATTGTTGATTATAGATTATCGCAGGAACCACAAGTTTTATCTGTAAGAAAGACCAGTAAAACTACAAACTGTGAGTGGACACTTTCTCTTTTTCTTGATTTTATTTCACATTTTTATCATACTTACACTTTACGCTTTAGGGTGTTAGAAACTTTATTTTAAGTTATTATTATATATAATTGTGCTTGAGAATTTTAGAAATCAGTATTTGCAGATTTAAGCTTTAAAGTATGATTTTATGTTTTCCGGGGCATGAGGTAAAACTTACCCCAGTATGTAACTTGAGATACAGTTGAAATTGACGGATTCAGAGGACATGTGCACATATGGAGGACTGATGGGACGCTCTCAGATCCTCGAGCTAGATTAGGGGATGGCGATACATAATGCCCCTAGACTCCAGTTTTGAGCTTGGGAGGTAGCATAGGCCCTCACCCCCAGCTCTAGTTTATGGCTTGGGGGACGGCGATACGTACCGCCCCAAGACCGCCAGTTTTTGAGACCGTAGTGGCATGCTTTGAAGGACGACGATACGTAACGTCCCAAAGTCATGGATTTTCACCGCTGGCTCCAGTTAGGCATATGTGGGGACTGCCATACGTAATGCCCTCATACGTCCAGGTTTTCAGACAGTGATACAGATTTCAAAAAAAATTCATTTTTCAAATTCACACGGATTCAGAATCCAGATATTTTTTACAAATAGTTTTCAGAAACTAGATTTACAGAAATAGTTTTCAAAAACCATAGTTTCAAAGATAGTTTTCGAAAAGATGAAGTTTCAGAAATAAAAGTTTTCATAAAAAAATATTTTGAAAATATGGTTTTGAAGTTAAAAGATTTGTACTTCAGTTTTCAATTATTGTCCACTCACTTAGATCGTACGTCGATCTAACCCCCACTCCCAGTATTTGTTTTGCAGGAATTCCTGGAGGACGAGCTCGGGAGGACGGATACTGATGCAGTCACTAGGGTTTGGAGTCCACCAGTTTAAGGTCAGACTGCATAAAAGTCCAGTCTGAGTCAAAACAAAGTGTTATGTATTCATAGTGTTGTATAAGTCAGTATGAGTGATAGTTAAGATTTTATAAAGAGAAGTATATTGAGTTTAGAGTTTTGAGAAATAAAAGTTTTATACATTGTTGAGTTGGGATTATGGTCCCTGAGCATGACTTTGCATTTAGATGGTTTAGAAAACAGTTAGGAAGTCATAGGCTAATGGGGTCAGTACTGCTATCCCCTACCGGTGACATCTCCTAGACTCGGGGATGTTACAAAGATGGTATCAGAGCATGGTCTAGGGAGTCAGTGACTGCAGTGGGTAGAGTGTTGGGGCCTTGTATACTTAGTATGTCCGGGATACTAGTATGTGTGGCACTACCTCTCCAGTATCTGATCCTCGAGTACGTCCTCAAAGTTCTATAGACAGGTTAGTAAGTTTTTCCCAGATTATGCAAATAATATTTCTTGATAGAACAATGATACTCTAGACCCAAACTGAGACTTTCCTTGTAGTTAATTTGACCCACTACTAGAAGCATAAGAGAAATATGAAACCAGACAATAAGATTTTAAGAAAAGTACCCGATGAAGTGGGAAATGAGTTATAAGAAAGAGAGTCACGTAGAGGTTTAAGTAGACAAAGATGGAAAGGTTAGGAAATGGAAAGAGAGAGAAAGTTAGAAGAAAGATAAGTAAAAGTAAAAGGATGCTTAAGTAACCAGAAATAAGAAAGAAATAGATATAGAACCAGATCAGTAAAAAGTACAAGAACCCAAAGCAGTAGTAAAAGAGAATAGAGAAAGCCCCATCAATCATTAAAGTTGCCAGTAGAAGTATGATTCATTCCTTCCTCAGGAAATTCCTCCAAATGAGCACAATAGCCTTTGAGATCTTCTTATTAATAGAGAGTTCCATGAGTAACGAAGAATAGCCAGACAGATAGCAGAAGTAAGAAACCCATATTAATCTTGAGAGCCTCAATGGATATAGATGCCAAAAGGATTTAGAGAATACCATATACCCAAACTCCGACCCAGATTCTCAAGCAAGAAATAGAAACGGTTAGTTACTTTATCCCTAGTAATCTTATAAAGATAAAGACTTGAACTATCTAGCCTTTGAACCCTCCAGCAACACCAGATACGAGAGTAATCATGATAGAGCCTACCTCATACCTACCTTACATAAGGAATAGACTCTACCAGGACACAGAGCATCAGAACAAGGTTACTGAAGCTAGTTGAGACATAAAGATGTTTACCCTAGTATCTACCAGTATAGGCATAGAAGATTATAAGATATTTGATGAAAGTTCACATATGATCGCAGAAGATTGGTCACCTAGGAAGAAATTAAGGAAGTTTCGAGATTATTAGGAAGAGAACCTAGTACCGTCCAGAGAACAAGACAAATCAATAAAAGGTTTACAACACTAGTAAAAGTCCGCAGGATATATCAATATGGTAGAACCTAAGGATCAGCCGCCAGCCAGTAGAAAACCATGGAAGTATAAACGAATAAACCTGTAAGGTTGGGGCTATTTGGAAGAGAATAGGGTACTAGTATAGACCTTAACACGAAGTGCCATAATAGTGATTTGTGGCAGGAGTAAAGAACATAGGCTTAATAAATAGCCATGAGGGAGAACTACCACCAGCCACAGTAACATGATACTGAATCAAGGAATAGAATATAAAGATAGTAAGAAGAAACAAAAGTGACATGAGGATTCAGTATAAATAGTGAAATAAGGAAAAGAAGTTTGGAGATAGTGAGATAAGTGAAGACCTCAGAGAAACCAATGAAGTAGTTTACCAGGTCCCTGTGGAACTCATGACGATCCTCCATTCCAGAAACCTCAATTATAGGAAGTGCGCAAATACCCAACCAGAATGTTACCAAGCTTAAGTGTAGTAGAAGTGTGTATTTGAAGAACTATATGGAAGGAGTAAGGTCAACTTAGAATCCAGTAAGAGCAGAAATAGTAAACAAGAGTAGTTGATAGGGTAGGTGAATTACGAGATATCTAGATAGCCAAATCGATGAGTTCAAAGAGATATAGACAATAAGCATAAGCCAGAAATAGTTTGAAGTCACGATAAGTTAAGCTAGTCTAGAGACCATCATTAAATTAAGAAGTCTTTATAAGGTAAAAGCTTAGAAAAACAAAGAAACCAAGGAAAATAACTCATAAGATTTAGGCGAGTAACTCATAAAGAGACCCCGATGATGAGAATGTGGAATTAAGTGAAGAATAACACTCGAAATCTAGGATTAAAAAGAAGGTACCTAGAGTAACCAAGAATGAAGAAGCTTTCAAGAAAATAAAAGTGTAAGGAATTTAAATAACTAAGATGAAGAGGAAAAGACTAGATGAAAAGTAATAACTTTAAAAGGTTAAACAACAAAGGTAAGAAAAGGAAAAGAACAGAGGCAGTACGAGAAAGTTCTTAAAGAGCACGACCTTAGAAAGACTTCCCAAGAAGAATAATGAGTTCAATAGTTGAGGGTAATCAAAGATAAGGTTGGAAAAGGTAAATTAGATAATTTTAGTAGAAGTACCTTAGTATGAGAAAGACGCCAGATCCATATTTATGGAAGATTCTAAGTTTATAATTCAGCAGTAAGCGCAACTAGATCATCATAATCAGAAAGGTTACAGAACAAGATCCCACCCTCCCAACTCTTGATAGACAACAGCAGCAGAGGTGGATCCTGATGATTGCCTCTAAATACTCCTAGAAATGAGATAAGGAATAATGGAAGAAGATCTTAAGACTTAGTATGAGGCCAGAATAAAAGTACGAGACAGCCCTAAGTTAAAGAATCAGAAAATTTATATAACAGAATGGTACATAGATAAGAAGCGGTCAAGTGACAACTGAGATACAAGGAACCGGTGTTTGACACAACGAAAGATAGAGAACGGAAAATTTCTCCTTCGGGTAAGGAACCAGAGGCATATACCAAATGAGTTCTTGGTATAACATAAGACTCTCAGATGCATATTATAATGAAATAAAGAAAGTAATGGTTCCAAATAAAAGAGTTAAGAAATAAGTTGATAAGATGGAGTAGAGTAGAAATAAAGTAGTAGTTAAGTAATAGTTGAGATATTAAGAAACCAAGATGTGATGAAGTGGTATAAAGAAATAGAATATTTCTCAGAAAGGAAGACAGAGACATAAACTATAAATTTTTTAGGATAGAGTAGAATAAATCGGAAGATGATAAATATCCAAAGGAAATGTGGAGATTGAAGCTGTTAAACTGCAGCAATGGTAGGATAAAATATCTTATAAGCAAAGACAAAAGTAAACTCATTAAATACCCAGTCCCAGACTTAGTTGATCAAACCACTACGGGTTTGGGACGGCCTAAGCCATGGGTATGGGTGGTTTGGTATATGTATCAAATAATACGAAATCGAAGAGATAAGTTGCTACAGAGTTGCAATTAGCATATGGAGTGAAACTTTAGGATATGACATGGGTACGTATATTTGATTGATGACCTTTGACAACACTAGGCTTTGGAGAACATATCAGTGAGGATCATTGAACCAGACTGGCAGTAGCAGTGAAAATGAGGGTATAAAGAAAAGAATGGTTTATAGTCGAAATTGAATCGCCAATGGTCCCGCTTACAGTAAGAGTGCAGTCTAAAGTAGTAACGTGTATACAGTTCAGTTCCCAGCGAAACTACCAGACAAAATTTTAAAACTCCATTAAATGAACAACAATGTAGAGTAAAGGTACACGAGCAGTCAGACCCTGCTTCACAAAGCCCTGAACTATATAGATAATCGATAAGCAACCTAGTATGCATATGTATATCTCCTAGAGTCAGAATTAAAGTAAAGAAGCCAATTATATGACGCATATTATTTTCAGAATTGATAGATCTGTAACATTAAGTAACTAGCAGAAGTCATGGAAGCAGAGTGAGGAGTCCCCTCTCAATTGAGGATTTAAAAAGCACAAGGTATGACACAAAACCTAAGATGATAATTAAGCTAAGACAACAATATTAGAAAGAAGACAAATGATCAGTTTAGTAGAGATCTTAGTCAATCAGTTATAGTGAACCCGGTTAAAATACATTAGCTGACAGTAAAGTAAGAATCCCAAAGAATGAGTTGTGATGATTTTGAGAATAAGTTATCTATGGCTGGTGATATAAAGAGAGCCCGCAGACCCAGTGAACTGTGAGAGGATCCCAAGTTTAGAAAAGGATTCGAGGACGAATCCTATTAAAAGAGGGAGAATTTGTAACGACCGGTAATTATTACTACTATTGCATATAGTAATATTGTTGAGTACGGAAGGAAGGCACATAAAATAAATTATTTTGAGACCTAAATATACTCACGGAATGACCTTAGGGTCAATCGAAAAATTTTCCGAAGTCCCGGAGCGAGACTGTACAGTGTTCCCGTTGGACAGCCAATGTTTTTGGGGCGTAACTTTTTCATACAAACTCCGATATTTATGAATTTTATATCGTTGAAAGCTAAGATAGAGATCTACAACCTCGTTAAACATTTTCCCAATTCGGACCAGAAATACGTCAAAATCGTAAAATCAGTAAGATGCTACAATGACTTCGTGATTAATCTAGAAATGATGAGGTGGCTCAATCTAAACCACCCAATTTATTCCTAAAATCAGCCCTCTTGTTCTTTAAATAATACAATATTCATGAAACCCAAAAATAAGAAAAGAAAAGTGGGGAAAACGTGAGAAGGAAGAAGAGTGTCGTGAGAAGAGAGAATGAGAAGGAAAGAAAGAAAAGAAAGAAAATAAGAAAAAAGGAAGAGAAGAGAAGAATAAGCCACTAAGGAGGAGGTGAGAACTAATGGAGGGTTTAGAGGATGAAAAAACTAAGAGAAAATAAGTGAGAATTCATGACCTATTTTTGAATTTTTTAAAGTTTTGATAAATTGATACCTATATTGTGTTGAGGACTTGATTCCGATGATAATAACGTACTTGTTGACCATTAAAACAATGGAAAGTTAATGAATTCTAATTTGTGATGTTGTTAATGATTTCTAATTTGTGATGTTTTTAGTAAAATTTGGTAGAATGGGTGTAATGGATTAAGAATAGTTTTGATGATGAATTAGTGGTTTAGTAGATGTGAAATTGGATGTTTAATGATGTTTTGTATATTGGTTTTTAGTGTGGTTGTGATGATATGAAGGGTGAATGGATGATTTGTGCATTGGAATAGCTTAAGGTAGCAAAAACAGCAACCTGTTTTTCCAGGTCGCGTCGCGACTCGGCCGTGTGTCGCGACGCGCAAAGGAAAAAGCCTGGGAATGTTTCTACCAATGCGCGCCTCGACGCGGCCTGGCCTACGTCGTGACACGATTTCAAAAAGAAGTCTGAACCAGTTCAATTCTTCCCAGTATCACCCAAACATGTTAGGGACTATCCTATAACCCTCGTAGCTACCCGTATGCATAAATTCCACCACGATAAAAGTATGATATGCTTCTGAGAGATAGCCTTTACTTACATAGGCAAATTGTGCTTGATCCCGACTTATTTATCTTTGTCTGTTTCCTAATCAGAAATTGTCGATTATAGATTATCGTAGGAACCACAAGTTTTATCTGTAAGTAAAGAAAGACCAGCAAAACTGCAAATTGTGAGTGGACACTTTCTCTTTTTCTTGATTTTATTTCGCATTTTTATCAGACTTACACTTTACGCTTTAGGGTGTTAGAAACTTTATTTTCAGTTATTATTATATATAATTGTGCTTGAGAAAGGAAATGATTTTCAGAAATCATTATTTACAGATTTAAGCTTTAAAGTATGATTTTATGTTTTTTCGGGGCATGAGGTAAAACCTCACCCCAGTATGTAACTTGAGATACATTTGGAATTGACGGATTCAGAGGACAATCGCACATGTGGAGGACTGAGGGCACGCTCTCAGATCCTTGAGTCGGGCTAGGGGATGGTGATACGTAACGCCCCTAGACCCCAGTTTTGAGCTTGGGTGGTAGCATAGGCCTGCACCCCCAACTCCAGTTTGTGGCTCGAGGGACGGCGATTCGTAACGCCCTAAAATCATGGATTTGCACTACTGGCTCCATTTAGGCGTATGTACGGACGACGATACGTAACGCCCTCATACGGTCATGTTTTCAGACAGAAATACATATTTCAGAATAAGTTTTCAGTTTTCAGATTCACATTATACAATTTTCAAAGCTTCAGTACACGGATATAGAATACATATTTTTTTTACAAATAGTTTTCAGAAACTAGATTTACAGAAACAGTTTTCAAAAACCAGAGTTTCAAAGATAGTTTTCGAAAAGATGAAGTTTCAGAAATAAAGTTTTCATAAAAAGATATTTTGAAAATATGGTTTTGAAGTTGAAAGATTTGTACTTTAGTTTTCAATTATTATCCACTTACTTAGATCGTACGTTGATCTAAACCCTCACTCCCATTATTTGTTTTATAGGAATTCCAGGTTGACGATCTCGGGAGGACAGATACTGATGCAGTCACTGGGGTTTGGAGGTCCACCATTGAGGGTCAGAGTGCATAAAAGTCCAGTATGTGTCAAAACAAATTTGTATCTATTCATAGTGTTGTATAAGTCTGTATGAGTGATAGTTAAGATTTTGTAAAGAGAAGTATATTGAGTTTACAGTTTTGAGAAATAAAAGTTTTATACATTGTTGAGTTGGGATTATGGTCCCTGAGCATGACTTTGCATTTAGATGGTTTAGAAAATAGTCAGGAAGTCAGAGGCTAATGTGGTTAGTACTGATATCCTCTACCGGTGACATCTCCTAGACTCGGGGATGATACAAAGATGGTATCAGAGCATGGTCTAGGGAGTCAGTGACTGTAGCGGGGAGAGTGTTGGGGCCTTGTATACTTAGTATGTTCGGGATACTAGTATGCGGGGCACTACCTCTCCAGTATCTGATCCTCGAGTATGTCCTCGAAGTTCTATAGACAGTTAGTAAGCTTTTCCCAGATTATGCAAATAATATTTCTTGAAAGAACAATAATACTCTAGACCCAAACTGAGACTTTTCTTGTAGTTAATCTGACCCATTACTAGAAGCATAAGTGAAATATGAAACCAGACAGTAAGATTTTAAGAAAAATACCCGAGGAAATGGGAAATGAGTTATAAGAAAGAGAGTCACGTAAAGGTTTAAGTAGACAAAGATGGAAATGTTAGGAAATGGAAAGAGAGAGAAAGTTAGAAGAAAGATAAGTAAAAGTAAAAGGATGCTTAAGTAACCAGAAATAAGAAAGAAAGAGATATAGAACCAGATCAGTAAGAAAGTATAAGAACCCATAGCAGTAAAAGAGAGTAGAGAAAGCCCCATCAATCATTAGAGTTGCCAGTAGAAGTATGATTCCCTCCATCCTCAAGAAATTCCACCAAATGAGAAAGAAAATGATTTTCAGAAATCAGTATGGGGGATGGCGATACGTAACGCCCCAAAGTCATGGATTTGCACTGCTGGCTCCAATCAGGCGTATGGGGTACGGCGATACGTAACGCCCTTATACTAGGGGTGGCAATGGGCCGGGCCGGGCTTTTACAAGCCCAGCCCTAGCCCAGCCAATAAAAAAAAAGCCCGGGCCCGTGAATAGCCCGGCCCGGGTGCCTTAAGGGCCGGGCTTGGGCCAGGGCTTTTTTTTAGGCCCGAATTTTAAAAAAAATTAAAAAAATACAAATATAAAATATATTTACACTATATATAAAGACAATTTATAAATAAATCACAAATTTTATTGATAAATTAACAATTTAAATACTAAAAATAAATAAAAATGATATAAGCATATTAAAATATATATATATATATATATATATTTATGTTTTTTTTTAATTTTTTTTTAATTTTGGCCCGGGCTTTTAAGCCCGCGGGCCGGGCTGTGGGCTTTTTTGCCACCCTTACCTTATACGTCCAGGTTTTCAGACAGAGATACAGATTTCAGAAAAAAATTTCACTTTTCAGATTCATAGTATACAGTTTTTAGAGCTTGAGTACACAGATTCGGAATCCAGATTTTTTTTACAAATAGTTTTCAGAAACTAGATTTACAGAAACAGTTTTCAAAACTAGAGTTTCAAAGATAGTTTTCGAAAATATGAAGTTTCAAAAACAAAGTTTTCATAAAAAGATATTTTGAAAATATGATTTTGAAGTTAAAAGATTTGTACTTCAGTTTTCAATTATTGTCCACTCACTTAGATTGTACATCGATCTAACCCCCCCCCACTCCTAGTATTTATTTTTCAGGAATTCCATGAGGACGAGTTCGGGAGGACGGATACTGATGTAGTCACTAGAGTTTGGAGTGTATAAAAGTCCAGTCTGAGTCAAAACAAGTTGTATGTATTCATAGTGTTGTATAAGTCTGTATGAGTGATAGTTAAGATTTTTTAAATAGAATTATATTGAGTTTACAGTTTTGAGAAATAAAAGTTTTATACATTGTTGAGTTGGAATTATGGTCCCTGAGCATGACTTTGCATTTTGATGGTTTAGAAAACAGTCAGGAAGTCAGAGGCTAATAGGGTTAATACTGCTATCCCCAACGGATGACATCTCCTAGACTCAGGAATGTTAAAGTCTTAAATGCGCGCCTTGACTGGACATTGTCCAAAACAAACTCATGTCGATAGAGGGCAGATCGATCCATTTTCAAATAGACAGGACCCTATAAAGGCACCACGGCTGGTCAAAAGCATTAAAACAATTAAAAATATAGTACGAATACCGTGGAAGAAACATATCATATCATACCTGTAGACAACAGAACCTGGGCGACGCTGTTCTAGGCTCGCGGCCTAGTTGGAAAGTATGAAATAACATGGAGTCGCCACCCGGTGTGAACCGGGACAAAGATTTAAGGCCGCACTCACTCCTCGCAAGGGAAGACCTCAAACCGTTGGGTTCGGAATGGTCCCTTACTTATGTCACTTGTGATGATATAATTTGTGCAATAAACTAATCGAATCTATTCAACATTCATGCTCAAGGGTACTTAGATCTAACATGCTTTCATCTAATTAATCCCACGCAACGTAACATAACAAGCATATTGAACCATTAAATCAACATGTATAAATCATTACCCAAACGCATCATAAACTAAGAACATGCATAAAGAACAACCTAAACATGTTTTAACAAATAAATGACAAACTAAATTAAACCATGCTTTAAATAATAAACAAATAACCTAAAGACTATAACATGCTCAAATACAAATTTGGATGAGACGAGATATGTGTATCTTAAGTGGTACGTGGCATTGTATCCCGAGTGCAGACCATACTACCGTCCATTCGGAATCGGCTATGGAATTTACGTCCGGGTTTCCATCCGATATACCACAAAAGAGAACACATATCCCGCTCATCCAACAATCACATCATGCTTCAAATGACTCTCATGCAATTATATATCAAAATAAATAAAACAAAGATAAAGAAGATAAGTAAAAAAAGGTGCCCTCAGGTCTAACCTCTTTTGTCGTCTAAGAAATGGCGTTACACGTCCGTTGGAAGGGAGATTGATCCGATGCTTTTTCAATTCGTCTACTCAATGTTTTCCCTCGTTGTTTTGATGCTTGGGCTGCTGTTTTAAGTCCGTTTTGCTGCTGTTTCGCTGTTCCGTTTCAGGTCACTGTTTTGGTCGATTTGTGGATTGTTTTGGGTGATTTTGAAGGCTTACGGGGTTGCGATTTTAATGGTTTTTTAGGGAAACTTTATGGAGATTTTTGAGGGGTTTTCTAGGTGATTTTAGGGCTGTTTTGCTGGCTAAAGTCGCAGCCAAAACTGACCAGAACAGAAGGTGAAGATGCGGAAGTTCAAGGTGCAGTGGGGGTGTTTTTGGGGACTGTTTTGGGGCTGCGAATGGGGCTGTGTTTGGAGAGTGTTTAGTGCGACTTTAGGGCTTTATTTGAGGCTTATTTTGGTGTGTTTTAGGGCTGTGAATGGTGGCTAAAATTCGGCAATGGAGGGCAGTGAAAAGGGCTTAGGCGTGAAGGGTGTTGGTGAAGGATGAAAGATGCGGCAATGGAGGGTGCTTAGGTTTAATGATTCGGCAATGGAGGCTTCAAGGAGGTTTTTGGACGTGCAAGGGGGCTTGGGAGAGTGTTTGGGACGTGCTTAGGGAAGTATGAGCTATCTTTTGAATGGGGGGTGAAGGCCTCTTTTTATAGGCAAAGAGAGAAGACTTTCCTAATTAGATTAGGAAGGAATCTCCTAATTGATTTCTAATAAGGAATGCATCTCCTAATTAGGATTTGGGATTGGATTTGATTTGGTAGGGATTTGATTTGATTTCTTTTATTTAGGTAAGGATTTAACAAGATTTAAACATGTGATAAATATGCATATACCTAAATAAAGGGGCTTTGGGCGTGAATCACATCCTTTGGGCATGGATTTGGTTTGACTTGGTTTGACTTGGGTTGACTTGTGTATTTGGGCTTGGTTTGGGTTAGGTATGTGGTCTATGGGAGTTTTGGGCCTAAGGTGAGCTTAGAAACGGAGGTATAACAAGCAACCGAAGCGAAAACAACGAGATTAAATCCATCAAAAATTCTATTTTCCAACTTTACCCTTCAAACGTCCGTTTCCCGCGACTTTCATGACTAAAGAAGTAGTTGCCTCCATACGAGACTCATCATTGGGCTAATGTGTAAAAATACAATGCCTACAGTCGCCCCCACTTTGATGGGACTTGTGCAGTGTGTGACAATGACAATCCTATCAAAGTACGTGCAATGCATTTTTACTTACCTGGCTCGCCAGCTGTCACCTGGTCTGCTTGCTGTGCTGAGTTGATAATGCTAAACCTCGTACCTAGGGCGTCGCGGTTGTGTCTCCATACCTAGAGTGCCGCAGTGATGATGTTGGTTGTCTGAGTGCTAACCCCATACCTAGGGTGTCGCAGTGACGCCTCCGTACCTAGAGTGCCACAAATGTCTGAATAGTCCACATGTCGTACCTGGCGTGCTAACCCCGTACCTAGGGCGTCGCTGTGGTCTGAGTGCTAACCCCGTACCTAGGGTGTCGTGGTGACGTCTTCGTACCTAGAGAGCCACAAATATCTGAATAGTCCACATGCCGTACCTGGCGTGCTAACCCCGTACCTAGGGCGTCGCTGTGGTCTGAATGCTAACCCCGTACCTAGGGTGTCGCAGTGACGTCTCCGTACCTAGAGAGCCACAAATGTCTGAGTGCTAACCCCGTACCTAGGGTGTCGTAGTGACGCCTCTGTACCTAGAGTGCCACAAATGTCTGAGTGCTAACCCCGTACCTAGGGTGTCGCGGTGACGTCTTCGTACCTAGAGAGCCACAAATGTCTGAATAGTCCACATGCCGTACCTGGCGTGCTAACCCCGTACCTAGGGCGTCGCTGTGGTCTGAATGCTAACCCCGTACCTAGGGTGTCGCAGTGACGTCTCCGTACCTAGAGAGCCCCAAATGTCTGAGTGATAACCCCGTACCTAGGGTGTCGCAGTGACGCCTCCATACATAGAGTGCCACAAATGTCTGAGTGCTAACCCCGTACCTAGGGTGTCGTGGTGACGTCTCCGTACCTAGAGAGCCACAAATGTCTGACTGCTAACCCCGTACCTAGGGTGTCGCAGTGACGTCTCCGTACCTAGAGAGCCACAAATGTCTGAGTGCTAACCCCGTACCTAGGGTGTCGCAGTGACGCCTCCGTACCTAGAGTGCCACAAATGTCTGAATGCTAACCCCGTACCTAGGGTGTCGCGGTGACGTCTCCGTATCTAGAGAGCCATAAATTTCTGAGTGCTAACCCCGTACCTAGGGTGTCGTAGTGACGTCTCCGTACCTAGAGAGCCACGAATGTCTGAGTGCTAACCCCGTACCTAGGGTGTCACGGTGACGTCTCCGTACCTAGAGAGCCACAAATGTCTGAATGCTAACCCCGTACCTAGGGTGTCGCGGTGACGTCTCTGTACCTAGAGAGCCACAAATGTCTGAATGCTAACCCCGTACCTAGGGTGTCGCAACTGTGATATCTCCATGCCCGGAGTGTCGTACCTGGCTTAACTGATATCTCCATACCCGGAGTGTCGTACCTGGCTGAAACTGATTTGAACCAATGTGGGCCTCGCCCACAGAATGCCATACCCAGCAGATCTGATGCTGAACCTAATGTGGGCCTCGCCCCCAA
Source organism: Zanthoxylum bungeanum (assembly GCA_019454045.1). Taxonomy (NCBI): domain Eukaryota; kingdom Viridiplantae; phylum Streptophyta; class Magnoliopsida; order Sapindales; family Rutaceae; genus Zanthoxylum; species Zanthoxylum bungeanum. Next base: position 41,732 of record SKCR01015763.1, read on the forward strand.
TGCCCTACCTGGCAAGTCTACTATTGATGTCGATTCTCTATTTTGCATACAGTAGTGCTTCTCTTTGAGATAATCTTGATAGCTAAACATATTTTTGTCCTCAACGGATGCTTCGCGTCAAAGCCAAAGAATCATCAAAGTATTCGACATACTCAAACCCAATCCCCTGAATGGGTGATCTGAACCAGACTCCTAGTGTGTGTGTGTGCTAAGGCTCATTCGCAGCTTATTCCTTAAGTCAGCCAACTCGATGATTTCGCTTCGGAGAATCGGATTAGTGGGTCTAACGAACCTGGATATCTAGGTCACATTCTGTGATTACTGTAGCATACTTAACATGATATGGTCTTCTTTTATTGCATCGTCTCTTTCTCTTTTTTTTCTTTTCTTTTTTTTCTTTTCTTGACACACCTACCATTTAAGGTAGCATTTCTCCTCATGGTGGTCCTAATACTCACCCATGGGTAGCTTCACGCTTATTGGTTATAGGCGGTCTATTTCATTTCTTTTCATTGCAGAGACTTTTCTTTCCTTATTTTCCAACCATATCATGTATCGTAGCAAAGGCAAATCAGTGTGGACATCCAGGCAAACGGTCATTCACCGATCCATCATCTCTTCAACTAGTCATCTCATCAACCGCTCAGGCTTCTACTGTTGAGATACCTTTATCAAGTGTTTCATGAGTCCAATCAAGATCAATCCATTCAGAATACCGGATAAGAGTGCGTCTCGCACTTCTTGCTTCTAAGACTTCTCCCTACAGCACACAATGTCATCACCGGACATATGTTTAACCATCAAAGACTTCTCTCTCACATTTTTTTTTTTTACTTTTTACTCACTCACTCACTCACTCAAATGAATTCTTCCTCTTTATTGCTGACCATGTGGGCTTCGCCCACGGGATCCATACCCGAAATTCAAACTCAAAAATGAGCCTTAACCCTCATATTACCCTCTGAATTTTAACACCGATGTGGACCTCAGCCCTAGGATCTCTTCCCAAATTCAATACAGTGCTTTCGCTGTTTCTGATTAGCTTGTCTTTGCCGCTTCCTCTTTTATTCTTCGATACCTGTGAATATATAAAACAAAAACACAAAACACGCAAAAAAAGGAATGCAATAATGGGTTATATGTGTGCATGCATGCATGAGTTCTCTTTATCCCGTTGGGTTAGGTCTTCTGCGGATGACTATTCAGTCTTCTGTCCCTCAGGCAAAATACAATTTCAACCTGTCAACATTGATCGGCTCGGTGAACTCATTCCCTTCCAAGTCCGACAGTCTCACTGCTCCATTTCCCATTACCTTCTGAACAATGTATGGTCCTTCCCAATTTGGTCTGAACTTCCCTCTTGGGTCTGTCATCGACGGCTTCGACTGCTTAAGTACCAGATCACCTTTCTTGATCTTGGTAGGATGCACCTTCTTATTAAATGCTCGGGCCAACCTCTTCTGATATATATGCATGTGATGCAAGGACTTCATCCTCTTCTCATCCATCAATGCTAACTGCTCAAACCTCTGCGAGGTCCATTCTCGTTCAGGCAATTCTGCTTCTGCTAACACCCGCATGGACTGTATCTCAACTTCTACTGGCAGTACCGCTTCCATTCCATAGACTAAAGAGTAAGGCGTAGCTCCAGTTGCTGTCCTTACAGAAGTTCTGTATCCCCACA